>KV750533.1:585-54238 GCA_001692915.1 Glonium stellatum
TGGTTAGTGGCCATAGCACATAGTTGTTACTCAACCGTAATAGTAGAAATTAACTTATTTCTAAACGAGTAGACGGTAATGCCCTTTTTGATATTGTTTTCTTTGACAATATTCTCTCTCACAGCCTGAGGGGATTTAAAGAACGGTTGGATAAAGCAAGGCAATCCACAAGAATGAAGTGTCTCCTTATCCCCATGCTATAAGCTAGAATAGAGTAAAATGAGATATTTATATAACGAGGCGGAGTGGATTAATCAACCACCTAGTAATTTGAACACAATATGTGTTATATTGAAGAAAATAGTTGGGTTGGTTTTGGTAGATCTGATTACAAGAAAGCTTATTTCGGCTCACAAATCATCATATATGGAGTCAATGCGCCTATTAAAAATCAGCAAATTAGCAAAGGGCTTCTACTATGACAAATGGTAGCATAATAGAAGAATGGCAAGAGAATATGAAGTAAAAGAGTTACTAGAACAAAGAAACAAAACCACTCACCTCCCATGAATATCCTACCCGTCTTGACGTCATGCCTAGCTGACGTAACTCCGCTAATAACCCGTTTATCTTTATCCTCTAGCACTTTCTCGGTCTTGTAGCCTGTTGTGGTCTTCGAAATGCGCCATATTGTCGAGGGAGCATCCTTGCCGAACGGGTCGTCCATGGTTGCAACTAGATCCAGTAGTTTCGGAAGTCCGGCAGCATAGATATCGCCATTAGCGTCAACTGCAAGATTATCTACAGGCATGCCGAGCTTTATTATCTCAATTTCCTTGAGTCTACCATCGGGCTGGAGTTGCATAACACGAATAGCGTCGCCGACGGCGCTCGGTACGTAGACTAGCCCGTCGGTGCCACGCTTGAGGCCATTAGGAAAGAGGAGCGCTGAGGGCGTTGCGGGACGGCAGGCGCCTGAGGAAGGGCAGTAGACAACATTGCCACCGCCGAGGAAGAGGTCAAATTGTTTACGCTAGAAGCTGTTCAGCGGGGAAGCTGTTACTTCAATTATGAAAGAAGAGAACATACTAAACCAACTGTACAACGGGGAGATGGATTAGCCAATGGATATCTCCTATACGTTGCCGCTTTAAAAAGAGGAAGATTACCTTTGCCCGAATGATCATTGCTAGTTACGAATGAACCCTTTCCCATTGCAGCAATACCGTTTGGAGAATAGATCGCCGGATCTGCCACCGTCTTAACGTGCACCATTTTGTTTCCCCCTCGCTTCAGCTCAAATACATCTATGGTTGCGTTTGCGCCAACCTTAGACGCGTCAAGGTATCTGCGGTCCACGTCGACGGGTGGCCTCTGGTTGATGAGCCAAAAACGCAGCGTTGCGGCGTCGATAACCTCGACATCGAAGCCAACCAGGTCTAGGGTACCGTCACCTGTTGCGCCGTCATAGCTGGTAGGCTTAATGCTGCGCAATCCAAAGAGGCCATCAGAGCCGGGGGAATCAATGTTCAGTGCCATAAGCTCTGAACCACCAGGGCGTCGTCCGGAAACGTTAAGCCTTGACATTCTGGAACACAAGGTAAAGTTAGCTTACGACCCTCTCTTGATTATTCTTTTTCATTTAGTTCTTATTTCTGTTTCGCAGGTGCTGAGGTAACGTGTTAGACCTACTCGTGGTAGGAGGCCTCTACGTATTTCTCTAGTACCGTTTCGTATCCAACACTATACGTTTGAGCAACGTCTTCCTACTTACCCTTGATTCCATTGTGACCGGGCTATCGAGCCGGAGCAGGCGGCGTATAAGACGCGCGCTTCATCATCCAGCCACAGGTCCTCGCAGCCCTCAAGACGCTCATGACGCAAGCGGCTGCAGGTGTACGGGAATTCATCGATGGACTGCATAGAACGGCCAAGGCCGCAACTTACGAAGAGGAATTCCTTGAGGTACCATTGGTAGAATACAGCAAAAAATACGACCCCTAGACCTATGTTCCGCAGACTGGAACCCATTGAAAGGCACTGTAGATGAAGTGTAAAGAGCAAATGAATATTAGGGGAGAATATGGGCGCGTACTTTGGTAACGGTAACAACGAAGGAAAAAGGATAGTAGATAGCAAAGGGTTTGTTCGCTCGCAGGTAGACCGAACCGAAGGAGCTTCGAGGTCAATTGTATGTGGCATGGGCAGTCAGCAAGGATTCCGGCAAGATCCCCATTTCGGCGAACGAGGGTGCAGACTGTTGTGAGCCATAGCGCCGGTGCCGCCGGGATAGCATGATCGGATTCACGATGCCCTTGTATTTCAGCAAACTCAGGGGTTAGACGCCTCAAGTCTCGAGTAGAAGGGGCTTGCATGTTCGTCTGCTCGAAGCGATTCGTTTGCAGATCGGCTTGACGAGCATATTTCAGTACACTGAGCAGTTTTAGTCACGCGCGCATACTTGATGCCAAGATTTTACGTGCCCTTGCACAACGTGACAACGCTCAACTCTCAGTTCTCAACCCCCAGCTTTCAAGCCTCTCCTTCGCCTGGTACCGCGCATAAGTGCTCTATCAATATCTCGAGCCCATTCTAGTAAATATATGACACCAATAACAGAGTGATTCGAGATGAGTTACTTCTACGCTATCTGCTTGTGCCGTCTTTATTACCCTCCTCTTCTCTATCATCTCCTGCATTTTTCTCCTCTTTGATATTCCTCCACTTTATTCCAAGACTACAAAGGAATCCCAGTCCCCCCGATACGGCCGCAAATATAAATGATCTGGTTACCGCATAGTTATAGGCCTCCATTACCGTCTCTTTAAGCGAGTCCGGCACTGCATTGACCCCTGCCCTTGCGCCCGCTGCCACAATTGTCGCCGTCTCGGCCTTCAACGGGGAATTTTGCAGACTATGCACTAGTGCGGATCTAAAGATGTTCTGTGCAATGCTGGCAGCCAACGAGCCGCCGAAGAAAGGCGCGAAAACGCTCAGTGCACTGGCGGTCGGTATGTCCTTCTCATCTACAGAGGCGCGCACTGCTGTAGCGCACAGCTGCATGCTGGAGCCCACGCCAGCGCCAGCGAGGATCTGGTAGCCCACAAGACGGCCGGCTGAGGTCCCAACAGCTAGCGTGCATAGCAAGCCGGCGGCGATTGTGAAGAGTGCCGTTCCAGTCCATATAAAGGGTAGATAAATGCCTAGCACGGTAACAGCGCTGCCAACCGCTAGTTCGGCCACTGTTAAACTAAGGAGAGATGGTAATAGGCGGACGCCGGAGCCTGCAGCTGTTGTGCCTTTGGCTGACTGAAAATAGAAAGGCAGGTAGTACGTGTGTGTACTGAATCCCGTGGATATAAGAGCAGCGACTAGCAGGCTGGAAGTGACACTCCGGCGACGAAAGATGCGGGGAGGGATGGTGGCGCTGAAAGTAAAGTTAGCTGTACGATTAGTTGGAGAGTCCTCGGGGCTCGTACATACTTCTCGACAAGATACAATTGAAGAACGACGAATGCTATCATCAGCAGGCCAAATCCGAGCACCAGCCCCCACACTCGGGAGTCTGACCATGAATACTTGATGCCGCCCCATTGCAGAGCCAGGAATAAGCACACCATGCTGGAAATAAAAAGCGATGTCCCACCAAGATCCATCCGAGCCACCTTCTCGTGGAACTTGAGCTGCACTGCCTGCCTTGCCGGGGCTCGGAATGCTAGCATGAACATTAATACGGACATTCCACCGAACGCTTTCAAGGGTTAGCCATAGGCTTAAATTTGCGATCAGCAACTTCATTTAACTTACGTAAGTTAATCCAAAAGCAAAACCTCCATGTTAGCTTCCTACTGTCTGTAAAAACGCCCCCGAGTGGCGGGCCCGCCACCGAGGCAATGGCGGACATACTAGACAGCGTCGCCAAGAAGATCGAAATTCGACTCAACGGGACTGAAAAGCCAATGATCGTCATGCCACCAGAGTAGATCGCAGCAGCACCAAGGCCCGCAACGGCTCGGCCAACAATAAGTGCGGAAGATGAGGGAGCCGTAGCGCAGATAATAGAACCAGCTTCGAAGACAACCAGAGCGCCGATGAAGATAGCTTTAATGTTGAAAAAGCTATAAACCTTTCCGAAAGTTGGTTGTAGAGACATGAGCGGAAGCAGGTAGGCACCACTATACCAGCCTATATCATTGATGCTATGAAAATTGCTGGTTATACTAGGAACTGCGGTAGCTAAATGTGATGGTCAGCTCTTAATTCTTCGAGATATATGTAATGTCGTCCCTGTGCGTGGAATGAAATAGACTTACAAAGGATAGTTGTGTCCAGAGCCATGATAAAAACGGCCAACATGAGTGATATTGTAAGCATCACCATGCTGGAGCCACGAGGATAGTTTGGTTCATCATTCCTGCCATCCGCAATAGCCTTCTCTAGTGTTACCTTTTCTCCAAGACTGACATCTAAAAACTCGGGCGAGCTGGCTGCTGATGCTTGAGATAGACTTTCCACAACTGCGAGGTCCTCCAGATCCTTAGAGTCTACTGTAAGACTTGAATAAGTTTCTCCGTTGTCCCTTACATTGGCACACAGCTCTTCCACATTTCTTCTGACGTTGTTGCATTTGTCTGACGCAGTATTGTCTGGCTCTTCGTCTTCCATCGTGACACGATCCTTGATCTCTGCGAAGAGTACATAAGCCGGATGTAGGTAATGCACGTCGCGTCCGAACGGCCTTAATCGGGGCGTGCTGTACTCAGAATTTTTTGGACGCCATTTACAAAGGTGGGCTCGGCCGTCATTCCCGGCGGGCCTGACCTTGGCGCAGCAATAGCTTTCGATGCATTAGCTGTTGGCTAGAGCAGGGCACCTGTCAAGGAGATTACTTCATGCAACGATATTCCTAGCAAACACATCATAAAATCCCAGAGCAGCGGTTAACCGATCTAAAACGTCTGACTTTACGTGCCATCTTGTCTCGTTTTCAAACTTGCCGTGTCAACCATGTTCACTTACCCCGGTACGAGAAAATGGAGCAATGACCGCTGGTCAGTCTTTTGTGGAATCTGTCCACTAATCGCCTGAGCTTTTATTATCAGAAGGATTTGAACCCCTGTGCAGCGACTCAAGTGCCGCGGTGAGCGTCACCCGTTCGTGTACTACATGGTGGGCCTAGGGGTATTGTGTGACATTAACCTGGGTGCCGTTAATCTCTTTCTATACTAGGAAGCTACATTTTCATCCTAGTCTGACCAAGCCAATTCGAGAGCGGAAAAGCCTTTGTTCCGACACTTATCAATACTAGGTGAAATTCGCACGGTTGGGAGACGCATCTGCTTCAAGCTAAGAAATCCCCTAGGCCGGTTTTTGGGTCCTCCAAGTGATCTGTGCTTGGCAAACCGGTTGAAAATGCCGCCCTGGCCGTTGCGGGCCGGTCCCTAGGGTTCATTGAACGTGCCTTTCTGCGCCCCTAACACTGTAGCTCCGGCGACTAACGCAGTGATGAATTCTAATAGGGCAATAATTAACAGCACAACCCAAGTTTCCGCTGTAACAAGCATTTTCTCCAACCAGCATGTAATATGCGTGCGACACCCAACAGAACGTACCCTGCAACACCCGTTGAGGTATCCATCGTCCCTGTCCTCGCAGATCACGTCTCCTATGCAGAGGAAGTAATTGATACCTCCCGGCAGAAGAGCACTTCGCTAAATAAAAACGGTTAGTTACATCCCGACAATACACGAAAATGTCACACGACCCCTGCACAATCCTAAACGTGACATACGCAGGCTTTTGCTCGGCTTTCTTACCGACGTGTCCCAGATCGCTGGTCCCTGCTGCTACAGTACCGTACAGACGGCAAGGGCACTTCTCGGATATATGAACATAGGGGATTAGATTTGACATGGCCAAAAAAAAGGTGCCAAGTACGTGGGGTTGGTTGATAGTAAATGTAGGCTAGGCGTCTGGTTTTGTAGTTTCGATTGCCTCATTTTCTAATAGCATTCAGTCTCCTCGTCTTGGCACCGACTTTCACTACTTCACCTTCAGTACTTTCTTTGAGTTCTGGCATCCGTAGCCTCTGTACTAGAGGTTTCGCTCATTCTTTGTTTCCAAAGCTTAAAGTCAATACATATATCACCCGCATTCATGCATAATGGCTGCTTCTTCTACTCAGCAAGCAGCCTCTAGTGAGAACATTGGCAACCAGCTTCAAAACGCGGCCATTGCCTTCATTGTACTGGACACCCTTTTTGTGAGCTTGCGGTATGTTGCGCGATACATCAGCGGAGTGCGTGTCGGTGTGGACGACTTCATTATACCGTTGGCTTTGATATTTAATATTGGCCTATGTGGTGTTTCTCTGGGTAAGTAGAGGTTGATAAAAGACAATATTTTCGATTCACGTCCAGTTGCGGCTCATGACTGATAACCCATTTAGCTATGGTATACAACGGCGGCATTGGCCATCATCTCCTGTGGATTGCTAGCAATGATCCGGCTGCATTGACGACATTTGCAAAACTGCAAATCCCGTTTACTATCGTTTATGCACTGGCAGTTACATTTCCAAAAATGGCAATCCTCGGTCTTTACCTACGCATTTTCGTCGAAAAGAGTTATCGCTTCGCCTCATTCGGTCTCATCGCGATATTAACTTCATCATGTCTGGCGGTTGTGATTGTTACGTGCACGCAGTGCACCCCTATCAGCTTTCTATGGGATCCGACTGGTCATCCTGAAGGACATTGTATTGATATCGATTCTTTCTGGCGTTGGGGAAGTTTTCCCAACGTGATAACTGATCTCATAATGCTGTTGTTACCTCTCCCTTGTATCTGGAAACTCCAGCTTTCTAAGAAAGACAAGATTGGACTAGCAGTAACCTTTGCCACGGGTAGTATGTAAGTAAGATCTATTCCACTATTCTGTCGCCTTAGAAACTTTGGTTGTCTCCTGAATGGTGCTGACTTGCTCTTTTAGCGGCCTTATCACCTCGATTATCCGCTTCACCACTTTCTTCGAAACTAACGGTCAGGCCGACTCGACCTGGACTGCCGTCAGGCTTGGTAGCATCAGCATTGCCGAAGCCGGCGTTTATCTCATAGCGGCCTGTCTTCCAACATATCGTTCACTATTCCGATCTGTCCGAAATCGTAATGGCCTCTCCACTGCTAAAGGTTCACGAGGGACCAGGCAGGATACTACACCACAGCTGGTCTCAGTGCAGTCAAAACATAGCAAAGTCTTTGGCAGTGGATCATTAAGTGGATTCTCCCGCTTAGATAATGACGAGTCTAATTATAAGGATGCTAACTTGGTAGAGTCGGGTAGCTACGAGCTTGGAAAGCGGATTCAAGTCCAGCGGGACTTTGGGATCACCTCGTCACATAACGCAGACTAATTCACGGTAGAAGGTAGATGCGGTAATTTCTCGATTATTTAAAAGTCTGATTTACCACGTTTCAGTTAAAACGCCAAAAAATCGTAAATTTGTTGCATTAAAAGTACACACGCAGTTGAAAAATGGCATAAGACTGCATTTGGGCATTTAGTAGTTTGATCTCTGGCGAGTAAAAGATCAATTTCCGTCTAGAATTTCCCGGTGCTGCCAAACAAATCTCGCCATTTGGTAGTTGTGGTTCAATAGGGTTGTTCGGATAATGAAACATCTACTGCTGATAAGCACTGCGGGGATGCACGGATAGATCCCCTAGGTTACCGTACTAGATATATGGCTTTGATAACAGGCAAAAGCGGGATGATGAATGGCACTGTTCCTGGTAGTTGCTCACGCGGATGCTTCCATAACTCTTCCATGCTATGCCTGGCACGCATTTACCAGCGCTATCAAGATCCTGCACGTCGCAGGATTTTACAGACGGCATTAGACCCAGTAACAGGTACTGTATTAAGTCACAAACTTATATGTGCAGGTCTAAAGTGGGGGCCTTGGTACGCAGATCACAATAAGTGCGTCAAAAAAGAACAGTACGATCCACTCGCGTCAGGCGGGAAAGGCGTCCGAGACTCGGTATGTGTTGAGGTCAACCTACTAGTAGTGGCTGGGATCCGGCCCCGGCCTCCTGATTTATTGAGATATATACGGGCTCCAGCCCCTCGTAGATAAAACCAATTAGTCAAGCACGGACTACATTTCTACAATATGAGGCTTATAACAGTGACGTGAGCGGATGGTGCGATGCTTGTCTGCTTCACCGTAGGTGCATGCATAGCCCGTTGCTTTGTCATCAAAATTTAAACTCTCAACTTTCTTGAACTTCGCCCCTAAAAGTTTGCACAATCTCAAGACGTTACCTTGCCCGAGGCATGTGGCTTTTCAGGCATCGTAAGCATTCAAGGAGCGTGAAGCAGGAGTTCGTGTGTGATGATATGCACTTGGTGCATGTCCCTTGCTAAGTTTGATTCCAGGGTTTTTGGAAGAATATGTTCACTAACCCCGTTTGAGAAGCATCCAACCGATACATCGCCGGTCCCACATTTTAAGCAAAAAGACGTTAGGGCCACCGTCCGTGAAAAACAGGGATATACATGCCTAGCGCCGTATCACCGGGACACCGTCTCGGAAATCGTATTTGGCTAATCTAACGCTTACACGATCCGTCTTCATATTATGAAAAGTTACCGCCTATTTTCCCGTGATCGAGTTTCTAGGCTATGCCTTAGATACTACGTAAGCCTATGCTTCTACTGGCTAAGAGTTTTGGGATCGGGGGTGCTGCTATGTCTTCCGAGGGGAAAATAGCGCTTTATCAATTTACTCTCAATTCCACAAGACTTAGACTACCTTTTACTTCATGAGCTTCATGTTCTATTCCTACGGAAATTCTAGCTGTAGGTGCCAGCATGGCTGAATTTCCTGTGCCAATTGCTGTTGTGGGCATTGGTTGCCGCTTCCCAGGAGGTGCGAATAATCCGGAGAAGCTCTGGCGAATGCTCTCAGAAGGCCGTAATGCCTGGTCAGACGTGCCGGAACACAGATTCAACTGGAAAGCTTTCCACCACCCAGATGCCGAAACTCAGGGAGCCTTCAGCCATCGGGGCGCTCACTTCCTTGACCAAGACATTACTGCTTTCGACGCCGGCTTCTTTGGTATATCGCCATTGGAGAGTGAGGCAGTAGATCCACAACACCGTGTTCAGCTAGAAGTAGCCTACGAAGCACTGGAGAATGCCGGAATTCCTGTCGAAACCATTCAGGGATCAGACACAGCCGTATACGTTGCGGTCTTCAGCCAAGACTATGCGGCTATGCAATATAAGGATATCGATGATATTCCCAAGTACCATATGACGGGGACTGGAAATGCAATTGCTTCAAATCGAATTTCGTATATTTTCGATCTCAAAGGACCGTCGGTCACATTGGACACAGGTTGCTCTGGAAGCCTGGTAGCTATCCATCAAGCATGCCAAAGTTTGCGGTCTGGCGAATGCGGAATTGCGCTTGCTGGAGGCGCAAATCTCATTCTCAACCCCGACATGATGATCCCAATGAGTCTTCTACAGTTAGTTGCAATTCTCTGTTTATCGAGGTTGGTTAGATAAGCTTACAAGACCTAAGTATATTGAACAACGACGGAAGATGCTATTCATTCGATAGTAGAGGCTCTGGATATGGTCGCGGAGAAGGCGCTGCTATGGTGGTTCTCAAGCGCTTTGATGATGCCATCCGGGCGGGTGATCATATACGTGCGGTAATCCGTAACACAGGCGTAGGCCAAGATGGGAAAACCCCTGGAATTACAGTACCCAATAGAGTGGCCCAACAAAGCTTGATCAGTTCCGTTTACCAGCGTGCTGGGCTCGACCCGAGAGACACAGGATACATCGAGGCACACGGTACTGGTACAACTGTTGGAGACGTCGAGGAGCTAGCTGCAATTCAAGCTGCCTTTGATAGTCACGACAGACAAGCTGCTCGCCTCTACGTCGGATCTATCAAGCCCAATATTGGTCATCTAGAGAGTGCCAGCGGAATTGCTGGGCTGATAAAAGCTATTCTAATGCTAGAACATGGGATGATCCTTCCAAATGTCAATCTGCAACGACTAAAGGAAGATTTAAATCTCGAGACAACAAGGATTGTCGTAGGTCGCTTCATCTATTGCTATGCCACAAGCTAATTTTGAATAGATCCCTCGGCGATTGAAACCTTGGGCGGATAGCGCATTACGTCGTGTATCCGTCAATAGCTTCGGATATGGAGGGACAAACGCTCACGCCATACTGGAAGCTGCTACCATCCACAAGCAGGTTGGACATGATGGCAGCGTTTCGACCAGTCTATATGGTTATGGCGTGCTTCGTGGTGCTGGCGCAACTTCAGCGAGCGGCTTTACAAACTCCACGAGCGTTGAGTGGGCATCAACAAACGGCGCTTCCCATAACCATGCAGAGCGGTATCCAAACGATCCACCCCAACATACTCAAGATCACATTAAACCACCAAACGCGGTTGCAGCGCCAACGAATAGCTTTGTTCTGGAATCTATATCAGAGCTTGAGTTTTCCCTTCCGTCAGCCTGGAATCGTCACAATTCAGAGTTCATTGTCCTGCCCAACGGCAGACAAACCAATCGCACGCTGCAGGTCCTTGCGCTAAGCGCAAAGTCCGCAAAATCTCTGCGTAAGGCTTTAGACAACTTACGTGAATGGATCTCGGCTCATCTCAGCTGCAAGGACGATGTTCTTCTTGACCTTGCACATACCCTCGTATCACGCCGTTCAATTATGCAATGGCGATGCAGTTTTACCGCCACGTCACTCCAAAATATTCTCTCGTCTCTAGAATCGGGGAATCTCAAACCAGTCAGATCATCATCCCATAACCAGACTATCTATATATTCACGGGACAGGGCGCTCAATGGTTCGCTATGGGCCGAGAACTCATTCGGACACAGTCAAAGTATACAGAGTCCTTGCAGAGATCGAATCAAATCTTGGCAGAACTCGGGGCATCTTGGAACTTGATTGACGAGCTTGAGAAAGATGAGCTAAATTCCAGACTCAACGAGAGCGAGATTGGGCAGCCAGCTACCACAGCAGTCCAGCTGGCTCTTATTGACCTCCTTTACAGCGTTGGGGTTCGGCCTGACGCTGTCCTTGGACATTCTAGTGGCGAAATTGCCGCCGCGTATGCAGCCGGCGCTCTGACTCAAAGCTCGGCTCTCAAGGTTGCTTACTATCGCGGGCTCCTAGTCACTATGATATCAGCAAAAGGTGCAATGCTTGCTGTTGGCCTAGGAGAAAAAGATGTGTTAGTGTACATATCACAGCTCAAAGCCGGTGTGGCAGTAGTCGCTTGCGCAAATAGTCCATCAAGCTCTACTATAGCTGGAGATGAAGCTGCCATCATTGAGCTGAAAGAAACTTTAGATGCAGCTTCTATATTTGCTAGGCGGCTCAAAGTAGACATGGCATACCACTCCCACCACATCAAGGCCATTGCTAATAACTACCTTCGCTACTTGGGCGGATTGGAGTCTGGGGCGCCAGTCGCGTCTGTAAAATTTATATCTTCAGTCACTGCAAGAGAGATGACTTCAGGGTTTGGTCCAGAATATTGGGTCCAGAACCTTCTCTCAAAAGTTCGTTTTTATGATGCATTGGAGTACTTGTGCCGGAAGCAGGATGGAACTGCTCAGCCAATTCTATTATCACCCAAGGGGATATTCGTTGAAATAGGACCGCATAATGCCTTATCAGGACCAATTCGGCAAACTATGACGCATCTATCCTCGCCATCCGGTTTCTCCTGCTTCTCTACACTTATTAGGAACAAGGATGCTGTAAGTACTGTGCTAGAACTAGCAGGAAATATGTTCGAGCAAGGGTGTCAGATAAACCTGGGATCTGTAAATGCGCTCGTCAGGCCTGATCAGACACGGTCTGTACTCCAGAATTTACCTCCTTATCCGTGGGATCATTCAAACAGCTACTGGCATGAGTCGAGGCTAAGCAAAGCACATCGTTTCCGCATGCACCCGTATCATGACCTTCTAGGTGTGCGTGTTGTCAGCAGTACATCTCTTCAACCATTGTGGCGCCATATTATGAGTGTTAATCGTTTGCCATGGGTGCGGGAACATGTAATTGATGACTTTATGGTTTTCCCCGGCTCTGGTTATATATGCATGGCTATCGAGGCTACTAACCAGCTCGCGCTGGAACGACAAGAGTATCGTATTGCTTCCAAATATGTGCTCAGAAATGTCACCTTCTCTTCTGCCCTTATAATTCCAGAATCGCCACAGTATGTCGAAGTCCAGCTGAGCCTCACTCCAACAGCGAACTCACACGAGAAGGCCGGATCTGAATGGGAGGAATTTCGAGTATTTTCGATCTCCGCAGAGGGCACCAGCGTTGAACACTGTCGGGGAGCCATCACTGTGGAGTTCGTATCCGTTGTGGATGAGGTGGAAGCAACCCGAGAACGCGACCTTTGGAACGCTGCACAAAAAGCCCAACTAGAGAAGATAAGAGCGAGTTGCTATGAAAATATTGATTGTACAGCTTTGTACAGCGACCTCAAGTCCAGGGGTAACTTCTATGGCCCGAACTTTGCCAGTGTTAGAAAACTCAGCCTTGGAGGCGGTAGTGCTGTCTCCACCGTGCAAGTTCCGAATATCGCAAAGGATATGCCAGCCCACTTCATACAACCACATGTCATACATCCCGCTACTCTGGACGCCTTGATGCATGCGCCCATTCCATTGTTCAATCGCCAATCGGGTGCTCGATGCGTTATGGCAGTTGGAATCGGTGAGCTTACCATCTCAGCTAATATAGCCAACACCCCGGGCACGTCATTCGTTGTGGCCACTACTCTTACCGGAAAAGATTCAACTACTTCAGCTACGGAAATATCCGTATTTCAAACGAGCGCAGACCATGAACATGAACTTGTTGTTCATATTTACGATGGAGAACTTCGCTCTACTGGGAACGCTGAAAGTAATGCGCTCGAGGTAAACACTACGCGAGACATGAGCTACCAAATGAAATGGGACCTTGACGCAGATCATATTACATCCTCGTTATTCAAGCTGTTGGAAGCAGATGATGTTGACGAAGACCTGTTGCAGGAACAAAAGTTGTACTTGTTGAACCAAGCAGCGGCGCTTTACATACGTGCCTGCATTGATGAAATATCTGCTTCTGGCACTTTGAGCCTTTTAGGGCACTACAATCACCTTTTCAACTGGATGAAACGCTTCCAACTTTCTGAAGAAAGCCGTAAATTAACTCTCAACGTGCCTCAGTCGGAAACCCACTCTATTTTGAGAAAAGCGCAGGAACTGGGTGTTGAAGGGGAAATCCTCTGTCGGGTAGGACGTGATTTAGCGTCGATCCTCACCGAAAAGGCCGATCCTCTTGCGTTAATGCTAGAAGATGACTTGCTATACCGCCTGTATGCTGATGATGCGTCTGTCCGCTGCTATTCGCATATGGTAAAATACCTCAAGTATCTTGTTTTCAAAGATCCTAATATGACAGTTCTCGAGCTCGGGGCTGGTACAGGAGGTGCAACCGCCCCTTTGCTCCAATCTCTTGGTCAAAACGGAGTCTTGCCGCTCCAGAGATATGACTTTACGGATGTCTCGGCCGGTTTCTTCGAGCGCTCAAGATCTCGTCTCCAGGAATGGGGCAACTACCTTCAGTATAAAACACTGGACATACAGAAAGATCCCTTTGAACAAGGCTTCACGAAAGAGAGTTATGATTTGATCATAGCTTCGAACGTTCTTCATGTTGCTAGTTATATTGATGCTGCGGTTTCGCGCATCAGGAAACTCTTGAAACCTGGTGGGAGGCTCATCATGATCGAAACTATTAGGGTAGTTCCTTTCTATAACACTTGCATTGGTGTACTACCGGGATGGTGGGCAGGTGAGTGAGAGGCTCCATCGAACTTATAAATACTTTACTAATTTACAATCTTGATAGGCGTTGAAGACAATCGTACTGATGCACCAATTCTGACAGTAGAGCAATGGAATACTACTCTGCTACGAAACGGTTTCAGCGGCATTGAAATAGTTGCCAAAGACTACGAAGGATCAGCGCAAAGATCAGCGATGCTCGTCTCTAAGGCGGCCGCCTATGAGGACAATATGCGAAGCAAATCCGATATACCTGTTAAAATTATACGTAGCCCTAGTTGGACTACTCACCACCCAGATATCATCACGAGGCTTAGCTCCATCTTGAGTGAAAATGATATCCTGAGCTCTGTTGGTACTCTATCAGACAACATTGAACTAGAAATCTTATATGTCATTCTGGATGACAGTGCAAATCCCATTCTTACAACAAGTTCTTCAGCATTGTTTGAGCGGACTACGAATTTACTAGTCAAAGCTACTCGCGTTCTATGGATCAGCGTTCAAGGAGACTTTCCGGCTGGCATAAACATGGAGAAAGCCTTGATCACTGGAGTTGCTCGTGTTGCCCGGGCAGAGAATGAGTCTCTAACAATGGTTACGGTAGACATTCAAGACAAAATCGATGATAATTGTGACGCTGTTGTGAAAAAGATTAAAGACTTGATCATCACCCGGTTCTATGGGCCTGCGGGCCTGCAGTCGAGTGAGGTTGAATATGTATACAAGAACGGTCAATTTCACATTCCACGTATCTTGCCGGACCCAAAGATCAATCAGCGTGTCCAACAAACAGCAAATCAGCCAAGGCTTGAGCCGCAGCTATTTCACCAACCTCATCGTCCCCTAAAACTACGAGTAGAAAAACCAGGCTTCTTGGATAGCCTTCAATTTGTGGATGATGAATCGCTTAAAGAACCGCTATCCGCCCTTGATATTGAAGTACATGTGGACGCATGCGGGCTTAATTTTAAGGATGTCTTAATAGCTTTAGGGCAATTGAAAAAGCCAATACCGATGGCAGGCGAGTACGCTGGAAGAGTTATTAAAGTTGGAACTCAACTTCAGCAGAAGTTTCGAGTTGGTGATCGCGTCTGTGGCTTTGGAGCTACAGCATACGCAAGCCATGTGCGAGTCAACGGACAGACAGCCTGTAAACTTCCTGATTCTATGTCCTACGCCATGGGAGCTTCGATTCCTGTTGTTTTCTCTACAGCCTATCATGCACTCGTTGACGTTGCTGGGCTCCGGAAGGGTCAGACCGTTCTGATTCATTCTGCGGCCGGAGGGGTAGGACAAGCAGCCTTGAGAATCTCACAGCACATCGGAGCGGAGATATTTGCTACCGCCGGAAGTGCTTCGAAACGCAATCTTCTTATTGACCAGTTTAGTATCCCAGAAGACCATATATTTTCGAGCAAGATTAGAACGTTCAAGCAAGGCATATACCGCTTGACAAACGGCAAAGGTGTAGATGTCGTCCTCAATTCTCTCTCCGGCCAGGCACTGCAAGATTCTTGGGCATGCATAGCTCGGTTCGGTGTGTTTATAGAGCTAGGAAAAGTAGACGCCATCTCAAAGGGACTTCTGAGCATGGAGCCATTCGAAAGGAGCGTTACCTTTACCTCGGTTGATTTAACAATGATGTACGAACATCGACCAGAGAAAACTGGACAGCTCTTGACCAAAGTGCTATCGATGTTTGAGGCTGGGCATTACATTCCCATTAGACCAGTTATTGCAATGGCGATGACGGAAATCCAAGACGCGTTCAGACTCATGCAAGCACGCAAACACAGTGGAAAGATCGTCCTTGAAGCAAAATCAGACACAATTGTTCTAGCACCACCAAAGACTTCAGACTATCTTCGTCTTCCCGAGGATGCAACATATTTGATAGCCGGAGGTCTTGGAGGTCTAGGGCTTCAGATTGCTCGTTTCTTAGTTGATCATGGTGCAAAGCATGTTGTGCTTCTCTCTCGGAGAAATTTAGACCCAAACAAGAGACAACAACTCGAGGAAAAGTTTCGCATACTAGGAGCAGAGGTGCGAGTATTAACCTGTGATATTACCGATCTGCCGATGGTCCAAGGTGCAGTGTTGAGTTGTGTCCATGACATGCCTCCAATCCGGGGTCTGATCCAGGCAGCCATGGTTCTTCAAGTAGGTCAGTCATATTTTCTACATGTACTGCGCTAACTTGCTTTAGGATCGCGTACTAGCACAAATGGATCTCAAAGACTTCCAAACGGTGACGCAACCAAAAGTCATTGGTACTCAGAACTTAATTAAAGCCCTTGAGAGCCAACCGCTTGACTTCTTTTTTATGCTCTCGTCTGGCGCGAGTATTATAGGCAATCTGTCTCAAGCGAACTATGCGGCAGGCAATGCTTTCATGGACGTCTTAGCAAACACCAACACAATTCGAGGTACTCATTTCGTTGCATTGAATCTTGGACCTATCAGCGATGCTGGTACTCTAGCCACAAGCGCCCGAGTAAAGCAGATTCTCGTACGACAAGGTTATATTTTGCTTAAGCTCAAGGAGTTGCTTGCCGTGGTGGAATACTCCATTAGCAAAGAAGCAAAGAGCGATCAGTGCAAGCAAATTATCATTGGTTTTGATTGCCGCTCCTTCGCCGAATCAGATAACAAATACTCTCTTCAAAACCCTATGTTTTGCCATCTCTTGCGTTCTAAGGAAAGTCAGAGAGTAAAAGATGACAGCATCGCCGTTCGAAGTATTGAGGGTGCTATTGCTGTAGCCGAAAATATTGAACAAGTGGAAACTGTAATTTCAGAGGCGATAGCACGGAAAATCTCGACTCTCGTGGCCGTGGATTATGAAGAAGTCGACCTGCGGCGGCGTGTGGGAGAGTTTGGTCTCGATTCTTTAGTGTTAATCGAATTGAAGAACTGGATTAAGCAAAACTTCCATGCTAAACTACAGCCTTCAGAAATATCTGATGCTCCACAAATTATCGCACTAGCAGGAACTGTTGCCACTAGATCAGCATTGGTAGCAAAGGATTTGCTTCTCAAAAGAGTTCAGAGTAGCAGTAAGAAGATTGCTTCGCAGTCTACCCAGCAGGAAGAAGCGGATCTCCACAGCAATGAAGGTGCTGTACCTTTTGTTTTACCTAAGCAGCCTCTGCCAGATTTAGACAGCTCTCTCGACCACTATTTGGATGCTGTCCGTCCGATTTTCACGGACGAAGAGTATACCAAAACCCTGGGATATGTCGAGGAGTTTCGTAAGCCAAGCGGTTTTGGTCGCGAACTACAAGATCGACTGTCACGGCTGGCAAATGACCCTAATGTGGATAACTGGCAACGCGAATTATATGACAACAATGTTCATCTGAAAGGTCGTGTCCCTCTAGTCCCATGGTGTAATTTCTTTGGCACTCATCTCAAGAGTCCGTTTCCTCATTCTCCAGCGGAGAGAGCGGCGATCATATCCACAGCAGCATTCCAATTCAAACAGAAGCTAGAGGACGGTGGAATAGGATACGAATTCCTTAACGAACAAGCCATGAGCAAGAACTTATATGAGTGGTTCTTCAACGCAACCCGTGAACCTCGGGCCGGAAAGGATGAAACGGTGAAATATCCTGGAAATGATTATCTTGTTGCGTTTAGACATGGCCATGTCTTCAAAATTGTGCTCCGAGATGGGAATGGGCCAACTCCGTTCCATGCACTGAAGGCTGCATTTCAAAAAATCTTGAACAGTGAGAAGAAACTTGCGTCATGGGTAGGTGTCCTAACCGCAGATAGCCGGGATTCGTGGGCGGAGGTGAGTGATTCTATGCTCGAATTTCTTCTGAGATACTTATATTCGACAGATCCGCCAAATCCTTAGAGATGTAAGCACAGAAAATAACGCTTGGGTCCATATCATTGAAGCCGCTGCATTCGCAATCTATCTCGATGATGCTCAACCCCAGAACGCATCAGAGCGTGGCCATCAGTTCTTGCATGCGAACGGCTTCAACAGATGGAACGACAAAACCGTGCAGTTTTCTATCTGTGATAATGGAGTCTCCGCGGCTATTGGCGAACATTCTATGCTTGATGGGCTTGTCTTTCGCCGGCTTAATGATTTCATTACTCAAGCCATTATGGATTTGAAACCGGAGAGCGCAACCAACTCAAATACACAACCACTTCCCGATGTTATGCCTCTTGGAGGTTATTCGTTCACTACAACACCCATTATTGATCAACATATTGAACGAGTTCGGGCACAGATACTAGCAGACACATCTAGATACGAATTTGCTGCATTTGAGATTACCACCATCGGTAGCGATTTCTTCGGTAGTCATAAATGCCCTTCAAAGTCCGGAGTGCAGCTTGTGGTTCAGCTCGCGTGTAGAAGACATTTTGGCTATAACCCTACCACCTTCGAAACCGTTTCGTTAAATCACTTTCTTAGAGGCCGCGTTGATCTCAATTACGTAGTCTGGCAAGCGGTTGCCAAATTCTGCGCTGCGGCAAGTGATCCCGCTCCGTTAATGAAAGATCTCCGAATTCTCTTCTTAGAAGCTGCAAAGGTGCATGCCAGCAATGTAATGCGAGCTAGCAGAGGTCATGGCATTGGCCGCTATTTCTCGTGTCTAGAGTGGTCCGTTCGAGATGGTGAGGAAGTTCCAGGTCTATTTGCTGATCCACTCTATGAAACAAAATTTAAGCCACAGAAAGTTATAACAGACTGCCTCATGACCAGAGCTCTTGAGTGTGGCTCGCTGCTTCCTGATCCCGAGAGTCTTTGGATTCATTTTGAGCCCGACCAGAAGGGGTGTGTGCTCTTCTTTAAATTACTCCGTAAAACCTTGCGCTGACATTGTTATTATAGGGTGCGTTTCTCGATTTGGGGTCCTGTTGGGCAGACAAACAAATTCCGTGAACTCGTCGGGCAGTGTGCGGAGGAGGTCGTCACCATTCTAAACTCTTGATTTCCCACGAATATTATGAATAGATTACATCCTAGTACATTATGCCTCCGTAGCAAATTCTAGAACCAGAAGCTTAGGATCCCATAACAGGCGTAGGAAGTGAATAGGGTAGTAGCATAGTGAGAGGCAGCATTTTATGAAGCATGTGTAATGATTTCTTTCTCTATATAAACGAGTATATAGGCTTATTGCCAATGACTGGCTACATCAGCAGTAGATTATTCAACTATACGAGTGAAATTGATGGCAAATAAATTCGGATTCAGCCAGTCAGTAGGCCCCCTAATGAGTATCTCCTAGTCCTGCTTCAACCCCCCTCCCAGTTGTAAATAAGGCCCTAGGGGCACAAAATTAACTATTTTCACGAAAAAAACAACTAGTTTGGCTCTTTCAAGAAGGGTAGAATTAGCTTTTTTTACGCTTCTACCTCTCTTTAGCCCTTCTACCCTGAGCCGGAGTAAACAGCTAAGTTACACGCATATATTCTCTTCAAGCCTTTGCCTCTCCGCCCCTGCCTTTGCCTTTACACCTATCTCTGCACCTGCCTCTGCACCTGCGCGGCTGCGCCTACCTCTACCTCTGCCTCCACTTCCGCCACTTCCCTCTATATCTAAAATTCTACAGCCCATAAAATTATAGGTACACTTATAATACAGGGCAGACACAGAGGCAGGCGCAGAGTCAGGTGCAGATTCAGGGGCAGCGTCAGGGGCAGAGTTAGGGGCAGAGGCGTACTACGGTGTCAGGCTTATATTTTGTGGGTGGAGCCTGATAGCCGGGGGGCCCTGTCAACGTTACAAAATTTCATTACACCAATCAACTCCCTGGCTTTATGTTATTAACTGCTTCACAAGGAGGAGACGCCAAGGTTTTGATACAAAACACAGTCACTTCCGGCCCGTGTACGCCCCCTTGCACCAACTCCGCTCGCAAAATATAAGCCTGATACCATGGCAGTGACGAAGGAGTGACGAAGGCGCCGGGAGCGCCGGAAGCGTTGAAAGTCTCGAGACGAGGCAGTAGATACGTTAAAAGATGCTTTAAAAACATAATAAAAGTGCTGGATTAGCTTTAGAAATAAGCTAATCGATGGTTGAAAAGTCCCTATCTATAAAGCTCCCAGTTGAAGCTTTATAAGCTCTGGATAGGTGCTAAATTAGCACCTAAAAACAGCCCATATGACTCCTAGCGTGCCTGTAAGAAGGGGGTACCCCTGATTGTTAGCATATATAAACCCATACTACCCGAGACACTAATTTCGCGTTCTCCAAAGTTTACTCCACCATTATTTAGTCGCTAAGGCTTTTCAGGCTTCCTCGTGCTCTTCGTTTTCTTCAGTCTTATCGGCTGCACTATCATACAGCTTAATAAATGCGTACTTTCAGAATTATCTGAAGAACTTTATACCTAACTTCTTAGCACCCAGAATATCAGCTCTGCGTCCTGATCTTTAACCATGCCTCGCTTTCCCCCCATCCCTCCTTCAGAACAAACCCCTGAGCAGAAATTGGGTCATGAAGAGATGGACCTGCTTACTCAGCAAACCTTCGGCTCCAACTCCAGCTTCAGATTGAAAAACAGCGAGGGTGCGCTTCTCGGCCCTTTTGCTACGCTGCTGTACTGTTCTCCTTCTACCATTTAAAATATTTGCATCTATTCCATAACTAACATACTTCTATTATCAATTCAGCTACACCCCGACTCTCATTAGCCCATGGTTGAATATTACGCACCGTGTTTTCACGCTGCCCGTACTCTCAGTGCGGGAAAAGGAGCTTGCTATCTTCGCTGTGCTCTCGCATTCGCGTGCCGCCTACGCGCTCTATGCGCATACTCGGCTTGCGGAGGACGCGGGCCTCTCTCCGACCCAGGTTACAGATGCCCGCGAGGGTAAGCTGCCGCAAGGTCTAAGCGAGCGTGAGGAGGCGGCGTATGTACTTGTGGGGGAGCTAATCCGCATGAGAGGGCCACTGGATGATGGCGCTTTTGAGAGAGCGAAAAATGTGCTCGGAATGGAGGGAGTGGCAGCATTGATGCATTTAACTGGGAGCTATCTATATTCCAGTGTTTTGCTTAATGCTGCAGATGTATGCTTGCCCGAAGGCGAGAAGATTTGAAGTTGTAGGGAGAGGGATGTGAGCCACTACCAAGGCGTCGGTCCAAGTAAAGATAATTGCTTCATGGCAAATCCTAGTAATGACCACAGTGGTAGCCTGTTCTGGAAGAATATATAATACTTAATGCAAAGGATTGTATCCGAATGAATATGATTACATAGGTAACGCTCATACCTCCTCCAAATAGGTAAGTGCTACAAGATGGATGTAAGGAAAAGAAAGCATGTAAAGTGTTCTATAGATGAGTAGTTATTGCCAGCTCTATTGGCCGGATAGTGTTCTTTTGAAGGTTTATCTTTTCAGATCGAGATAAATTGTCACAAACTGGAAATTAGCCCAGCAGCTGGGTTGAATTATTGCAGGGGCAATTCAAATGGGAGAATCGCCTAGAGGCATGCCATGTGGCAAGGCCTGACAGCACACACTTCTAGCCCAGCAAGAGCCCCTCCATGGACGCATCAAAACCCGTGTAGCCTTGACCATCCCCTCATAAAAATTGGAGGCGTCTTTCGTATGAAATATGCGTTTATTCAACATTAAAACGCTGAAGCTCGAATATTTCCAAAATGTGGATGCTGCTCCCCCATACGCTATCCTTTCTCATAGGTGGGAGGAAGAGGAAATTCTGTTCCGCGACATTGTGGAAGAACCTCACAACCAAGAGCTTGAGGAACTGAAGCACCGCTTTCAGCAGCTAGAACAGCGATTCGATGACCTTCAACGCCGACTAGAGCAAAAATCCGCAACTCAACGGCCGACAAATACGGCATCAGAAAATGAATCACAGAAAGACAAGCATCCCGGAAGTGCCTTGGCATTGTCTCACCCACATCTTCGCCGCGCTTTGGTAAAGAAGGGTTGGCAAAAGGTTGAGGGCTTTTGCCGAGTGGCCAAAAGGCTTGGACTCTCTTACGCATGGGTTGACACCTTTTGCATTGACCAGAGTAGCAGCTCCGAACTTTCAGAATCCATAAACTCCATGTTTGTTTGGTATCAGAATGCGAAAGTCTGCATTGCCTATTTGTACGATGTGACGATCAAAGGCGACTCTTGGGACTACAATCATTACGAGGGAGTTTTCGACAACTCGTCATGGTTTCGTAGGGGATGGACCCTACAAGAGCTGATTGCGCCAAAGGAGATTTGGTTCTTCAAGAGAGATTGGAGTTTGTACGGCATCAGATCAGAGTTGGCGGATCGGATTTCCGAGATAACCAAAATCGATAAGATCATTCTACGCGAGCCGACCATTGAGAACCTAAACAAGTTCAGTGTTGCAGCAAGGTTATCCTGGGCTGCTGGACGAATTACCACTAGGCGAGAAGATCGTGCCTACTCTCTCATGGGACTGTTTGGAGTAAACATACCTACCATCTACGGCGAGGGGCAAGAGGCTGCATTTTTTAGGCTTCAGAGCGAGATCTTCCAGAAAACCTCTGACCACAGCATATTCGCCTGGAAACCTGCTACCGACTCAGCCGAGGCTGGACTAGAACTATTCGCACAATCACCAGATGCTTTCGATTTCGACGAGGCAGGCACTATTGTCTCCGTACCCTACGATTCACTTGGCCTTCGACGAAAAGTTGCTACTTACTCCCGGCAGGATACCATATATTCCTCGAGTAGCCACCGTATGCGGGTTCAGATCTTACTTCATCGAGATTCCTTCAACAAGACAGATTCCGTATTTAGGGCTTGCTTGGCTTGCAGATTCCGGAACAGTAAAAAACTAATCGTCATCCGTGTGTTATCCACGACATCCGGGGAGTACCTTCGTCTACCACGGAAAACCGAAGAGCTGGAAGTTTCCCATTTTGAAAAGCTCGATTGGGGGTTGGCTGATGTGTACATATCTCCTCATCCTCTTATGTCGCAGTCGCACCAACCCACCAAAGAGTCAGTAATACCTCGTTGGCTCATGCTCGACGATACTCAACTCATCCAGTCTGGCTTCGAAATGAAAAGTTCCTGGCTCTGGCGCTACAGCGACAATAGGGACGGGAAATACCTCATAACCAGAGGAAAACCGTTTGGCGCTGTGACGTTCCGGAATGCCCAGACAAGCGATGGGTTTGGGGTGGTCCTGAAACTTTCCCCAACCCGTTTGATGGCAGCGATTACAGATGATTTGCACAATTTCACCTATAACGAAGGCTTAGTTGTTGTTTCTCCCAAAGCAGTTGAAGCATATCCGTGGCAGGAACTTGGGGAATCTGTAGTCAGCAAGACTCTGAGTAAATACCAGGTTTATATCAGCTCGTCTAAATCCTTAACGAAGGAACTCCGAGAGTTGGTGATTGGGTTCATTAGGACGCCTACGAGTTATTTAACTGAGTTTGAAGGCAGGAGAACAGAGTGACAGGTTTTATCAGTCCACATTTGAAGTAGCGGACAGAGCTATCGTAAATAAGAGAGTAGTATAGCTGGAAATTGAATTATTTTCCTCAAACTTATATTCGTCATTGTTCGCGCTGTGCTAGTAAACTCAAAGCATCTCTAGCAGTTTAACAGCCTCTGGAGCACTGCATACCTGTTCCCTTCTAGTCAGAGGGCCACACTCAACACCATTAGTGGCCCTAACCCTAGTATTCCTAGATTCACTATCAGTTAGCAATAATGGCAAGATTGTCTGACTGATAAATCCTGCTTTTACTAGTTGGCTGGTACATTCAAGAGTATTCGCTGGCGTGTTGCTGCGTCTGCGAGGCGATCCCGGCATTATCCAGGCCTCTATAATCTTGTCGAGAGATCTATTTCACCGCCGGATTGATTTTTCTAACCCAAAAAAGACACTGCATGACATCGTCAATTGAATTGTTCGTATATACCTTGTCACAGAAGTCCTATCTGACCGTCAGCCCTTCAGCTCCCATAGGTCACATATGTATATCTTGATGCCGTGTCGGACTCTAGGAGGCATCACTCCGGATTCCGCGGCGAGGAAGCGAACATGCTTCAATCGGACCGGGCTACAGAGTCGAAATTGAGGATGCCACAGATGCCAAGCGAAGAGGAAGTGGATGTGCAAGCGAAGGCCAGGGCCAAGACCAAGTTAAGATTGGTGTCAAGCCTTCTCACGTGATAGAGAAGCTGAAGGTGAACCTCCAAAGAGCGAAACACCTCCTGTTCCTAATTCTTTCGAAGAGAGACTCCAGTGAACCATACGGACTTAATCTTTTGAGCTACCAACAACCGGAACAGCCAGCTATCACACGCCAAACTCGGCGCAGGTTCCGAGCGGTTATGCGGACACTATTCCGAAGACGAAGGATGGCTCGGAGGATACCTTGACGCTCCGCTCCCCCTTCTTTGCCTGCGTCCGCCGTCTCTGAGCCATGTTTTGCATTCACTGCGGAACTTCACTGCCAGATATTGCCCGCTTCTGTTCGGGATGCGGCTCGTCCCTGAGCAGCACATCTCAAGCAGGTGGGGGACAGCCGCAGCCAACAAGCCCGACTCCAGCCTTCTCGCCAACCGGCTTTGCTCCGCAGAACACCACTCCAACGCAGCCAGTTGCAACGCCTCTCCTAGGCCCTAATAGATACCCTCAGCCAACTTTCGATCGGCTCGCCGGAGCAATTTTTCATGCTCTCGATCAAAATATGCTGATGAGCCCAAATTGTCTCGTTGGCGGTTGTTTAGGCATAAGATACCAGGCCCTAACGGGATGTATCGGCAGCCTACACGCACAGGTGGACTAGAAGTATCTAAGATGAAGGCATATCGTACTCTGAGCGGAGCCACGCTACCGCCCTACTACGGCGAATATGTCCTGCCGACTTACGCATCTATGATCGGCATTGAGCTCGTCCCAAACCAGCCTCGAACCGCCCCTGTAGTTTCTTGGAATGGATGGCATCACTTCCTCCTTCAGAAGATTCTCGCAGAGCCTGAGGCAACGTTTTATATCCTTGCGCGCCTCCTCACCGTCCTCAACGTACCAATTTCTCTCATCCGCGCCGACTTCCCCCTTGCACCGGATCCCGCCGCTCAGGCCAAGGAAGCCAGATTCAGGACGGAGATATACAGTTTGGCTTAGAGAGGGCTGGGGGTGGGGGCTCTAGGAGGTGGGGCGGGGATGATCGGAAGTGGTGTGCTCGGTGGAGGGGGAAACTCGATCTCCTCGGCAGCAACGCCAGTAATGGCCCAACTGATGAAACAGGCGGGAATGAGCATTCTCAACGGAAACGCAGGACCCGGGATGGGTCAATGGACTTTCGGTGGGGGTGCGGAATGTTAGAAAGACTTGAGGTAGTGTGTTAAGTTTTAGTATATGGCAATGTTGACAAGCTGTAGATGGAGAGCTGTCCTGCCTTACGAGAAATACAACCTAGGCTTATCATTGCTAACATGATACCCAGGGAATAAGATAGTACGTTAAATATAATCCCATTATGTAACCTACCAATTCCCAGCGTTTGTTACAATTTCCCCTCGCAAGATGATATTCTACGATGCCATGATTCATCATGGATAGACCTAGTCTAGCTTTGTATACACTTGCTTTCACAAGGCTGAAGTAATAATAACCAATCCCGTTTCTAAACCCATCAAAAGCTTGATTGACCGGTGAGGACCCACCCTAAACGCTATTTGCCCTTGACGCCACGGCTGACCCGTCGAAGTGGCTTTGGATAGAAAAAGAAGACTTTTAGGAAACTGTCGACAAGTGAGACATTCTGCCTTGTGCACGGAACCACTACTGCCCTTCATCTACTCAACACAACCACCCGGCGAGTAAGGTATCCAGTATTTAATTAATTCTGTCCCGACAAGGACCTTACAGCACAAGCCACGAAAGTATTGAATCTACTTTTTCCAGTTATGGCCAGTTTTCGATGAGCTCCATCTACCTACGGTTATCCATGCAATAAATAAGAAGAGCGAGTATTGCATGATCGACTTTCGAGAAAAATCAACACAAGGTCATTGAGAAATCATTGTAGCTTAGCCAGGCCAAGACTCAAGCGACCTATTATTCACGGTTTGGAGTATTCACGACCGGTTAGAGGAACTTTTATCGGCTATCTTAGCATCGAGACCATGCTTCATAGCACTGATGCTGAACTTGGCTGTGGTTGAAGGTATCTAGGCGTCTTTTTGTCAGTATTCCCCCATATTAACCGTTATATTTTGTAGAATGGCGATCCCCAATACGGGAAAACCTGGTTAGTACAGCATGGGTTTTGCAGCCGACTGTATCGTTATAACAAAGGGATTGGCGCAAGCAGGTTGTCTTAGGTAAGTGTTTTTATAAGCACGAGCCATAAATTCGGTAGCGCTTATCGTAATAGAATATGGCCTCCGTAGGTGTTTTGAACTTTTAAGCTCTTAGTATTAAAAGGTGTATTTTAGGGTTATTTAACAATTATATAGTAAGAATTAGTAGCTGGTTAAGTAGCAAAAGAGCTTAAATTTTTTTTCAAAAAACCCTATTATACCAATATTAGTGCACACCTTATTAATATTGTTAATACTCAGGTTATGGTAATATATACCAAAAAAGGGTTAATTGACAGGAGTTGATCGTAATATAGAAAAAATTGTTATATACGAGTATTGTAATAAGGCGGTTTGCCTGTACTACGAGTGACGCTATGTCCTACTCGCCCCTCTTCGCCTAGTGTTTCAGCCTTGCGGTCCGTGAATCAGGGCGAAATAAAGGCCTTACACCTCCCCTTCCGTGATGAAATATACTAACCGGCTCTTCTCTCTTGCCGAAATATTGTGCTTCATTTGACAATGGAACCCGATGGACCATCTTCCATTCTCTCATAATACTCCTGAGAAGCCGAGCCTCGACCTCCCTCTTGTTTGCAAGCTCGATGGATCATCACCGTACTTCTTTGGCCATGACAGCTTTCTCGCCTTTCCAGAGAAACACCTCCAAGGCATTCAAGCTTCCAACCGCGATATTACGAATGATGAGGCACTTCTTTCACTGCTCCAGTCATGGCTCTATTTCGGAGTATTAACAGAGTTTTTTCAACGGGACATTAAGATCGACGATTTTACCAAACCTGGCCGATACCGCATTAAGCTTATTTGCACAAACAAGCTGCCAGACTTCCAAACCGAATGGTGTGCATCCCTAGGAGGATTCAGGAGGTCTAGGGCACGGAAGACCGCCCGACAAGAAGTTGGTATCCTCTTTGCGCGGGCAGTGTTCGCCTGTGAACAGCTAGAGCGAGCTGGCCCTCGTCGCCGGATATTTGATTTGGTTTTGTTCTCTTTAAAGGTTCTCCTTTGCTCGTTATGCATTTCCGCCCGGACCATTTTAGGAACAAGCGAAACTCTAGATAGCCTTCTACATCGACTAAAATTCAGACGCCCACCGTCACGCGGCTCATGGGAGACAAACTTTGTCTTGTTGGAGTACATGGTCAAGAACGGATGGTGGTAAGGATTCCATAACCTACAAGCACTAACCTATTAAGATAATAACAGTACATTTCGGAAGCCCACACCAGGTCACCCGCCTGATTGATCTACACTGCATCACAACTATGTGTTTTCTATCTTCAATCCCTCGGAGGAAAGCCCACATGAATCACCAAGATTGCCTGAATTCAGAAGCTTGTAGAGCTCACCAAATTGACTAGGAGACTTTTAAACTCCGCCACCTCCACCCCAATTGCGATTGCGCACATGTTTCTATTGATGAAGATGAAATAATGGCTAAGCTTGAAGACAATAAGATTCCACTAGCATCCTGCACTAGGGACGAGCAGGGCAAATTCATTCTCGATGTTACTGAGATGGGTTCGCGCACGAATTATTATGCAATCAGTCATATAAGTCAGCCCGTCATATTCCAGAGGCCAATTAACTAATCGCAAATTTAGGTTTGGGCCGACCACCTCGGAAACCCAAAGGCTAGTGGCATGCAAAAATACTAACTCGAGTAGCTTGTGGGGCGGCTTAAACACCTAGAGGTGGAGGAGCCTTGGCATAGGCGGCTTCTGTTTTATTTTGAGTCAAAAAATTGTGTTGGGAGTGCAGTCAAGGCCGCCCGTGCCGTTTTGGATGGATGTGTTTTGCATTCCAGTAAAGAAGGAAGGGGATGAAAGGAGACTTCGTCTAAAGAACCGGGCAATCTCTCTAACGACGCCAACCTATAGTCTGGCTAGCGGTGTTTTAATGCTTGACTCCGAAATTGAGAAGCTCCCATACCCGGAAAATGCCCATGGTATTCGGAGAGCGACAGCACAAGCTCAGCTTATGAGCTGTGGGTGGATGGGACGGAGCTGGACCCTGCAAGAAGAAGCACTAGCCATGAAGCTTTAGATACAGTGCAAGGAAGAAGTAGTACGTTATAGATCTTTTAGTGCATCCAGAGTACCCCAGTCAAGGCTTGCCATGCGACAAAACCTAGAGTTAGCTCAGGCTGCTCATGACTGTACCATCCTCACCACACTTCCGTTTGTCCTCTATGGAGATCACG
This sequence comes from Glonium stellatum, assembly GCA_001692915.1. Taxonomy (NCBI): domain Eukaryota; kingdom Fungi; phylum Ascomycota; class Dothideomycetes; order Gloniales; family Gloniaceae; genus Glonium; species Glonium stellatum. The sequence continues at coordinate 28,965 of KV750533.1, forward strand.
ATGCAGGCCTAACAGCAAAATACTGTGCGTCAGCGGAAGAGGCGCAGTTTCTTGTAGTCTGGAACTGTTTGGCTGGGCGGTCAACTATGCACCCTGAAGACCTCCACTGTGTATTTGCTAAGTAAATATCGCCTCCTCCACTCATTAAGTTTCTTGCTTAAGTATACCATAGTTTGCTCGACTTTGACGTCTCCGAAATACTCAAACTTGGTTCATCTTCCTTGTCGAATCAATCGCATGATACCGAGTTAGAAAGAATGAAAGCCATGGTTTTTCCCTACCACGCCTACCAATGGAGCTGTTCTGCCTCCCCAATCATTCGCATTTGAGTTCCAGCGGCGGCTTTAAATGGCTCCCAAATACCCCAAACGGCCCTAGCTTATCTTCGGACGCCTTCTGCATTCTGTCAATATCCGGAACGGCAGATTCATCATCGATCATCGCTGCGCGCCGTACGGATTCTTAATTCAACCTAAGAACTGCACGCTCCAGAATTTTTGCCTAGATATTTCATCTTCTAATGGCAAACATCCACAAGTTATTTTGGACGTGCCCTATTCAGTAGATCCAGGTTGTATCGGCATGTATATTTATCTCAACGCTACATCTGCGTCATCCACTCCTTAGAGACTCAAAACACACCGGTGCGGTCTTCACAATTCTGTCTAGGGGTGGCTCAACGCTTCAAGTTCGTCACGAATGTAGCCTTCGCTTCTTTGATTGCTGGGAAAACCGCAAAGAAAAACATCCAAACAAAGTCGTTCCCGCAGAGTCTATTACTGACGCCCTCCAAATCTTTATAATAGGTACATCTACTTCCATACATTATGGCTAATTCTAGACTATAGGAACAAGCCTATAGCTATCGAGCCTCTTCTTTGCGCAATCTGTTTTCAATTATAAAATGTCAACCCGCTAGCGGTCAGCCCAGTTCATGCCACCAAAGGTCTTTTCATCCCTAATTTCTAAAGCGCAGCGTGTAAGAAGTACCCTCGAGCATCTGTTAGATGAGTTTCATATATTACATAACTGGGACGTCTATCAGGCTACATTCTAACCAATTCCCATAACAGGCCCAGACTCATGGTACACACCGAAGTTTCAACGACATATCACAATACTTAACTCGGGTCATATAGCTATAACCATTTTAATTATATACACAACAGTTACACTATTCAGTGTGGTTCTAGCTCTAGTTCTACCCCGCATAGCGTACAAAATTTTGCTTGCCAGCATGGGTGCATCTTTCATCAGCCCTCTAATCCCAGGGGCCTGAATAGAACTCTACCATTTTTTTATCCGGCGAACTTACCTCGGTAAACCCTTGCCCTAGTTTATACAGGGTCTTCGCTTCGATAAGCTGTCTTCGGTTTATTGGATAATTACCCGTGTGTTCTTTGGAACTTTCCGGTGGCGAACCCAAGTCGTGGAAGATCCCTACGGACTTCGACAAACAGATGATCATACCAATTCATCTTCTCAAACACAGGAGCCGCCATCCCACCCCAGTGAACAAAACCAAAATTTTCGGCACAACTGGAAAGAGCCAGGCGAGTTACAACCTCCACCACCAATAACGGCGGCTATGTCAAGCCCAGGCGCCTCTGTGGTACTAGAAGCATCAGTATACGGGGTATTAGGTGAGGAATACGCGAAAACTTTGCGCACAATCAACTACGCTCCTTGGAGCACCCAGGATGCCGAGTGAAGGAAATAAAGAGATGTGGATGGGAAGAGCTAATTAGCGTATCATAGAAGCCTTACACATCTTCAAAGTTCTTAATTTGCCAATTGCCAGGGGCATGGTCGACGGTTATATAAGGTCACTCAATCCATAAAATATATAGGGTTTTTAGCTGGCTTAACTACTCCTACCTCTCTTCAGCAATCCCTGAGCTCCAAGAAGACTCATATCGTAACCGACTTTTAAGCACTCAGAACTTTCCATCCTCTGCAGAGAGTAGCAAAAGGGCCTGAATACTTCACCTTGTTCAAGACAGCGCATCCCCCATCACCGTTTGCGAAAGGTATTTCTACAAGTGTAGGTATGACAAATCCAGCGGCAACCAATCCCAACGCAGTCCATAGATACACTTGTGAACATATCCTTCTACTCGCGCCACTGGATAGCTTATGCAACAACCGCTGTCTCCTACTTAGGCGCCTGATAGGCCAGGTGCCAGTCTCCTCACAGTGCCCGCTAGCTCGTAGCTTAGCGTGATCGGAACACTCGCAATATAGGTATTACTACATTATTCAATGGTGTAGATGATTGTGCGGCTGGCTCCGGCGGCCTTGAGTGCTATGAGGAACCGCCCAGTCCTGGCCCGAGGCCCATAAAGCCCCCCAAGTTTGAAGCTTTCGGTGGGATTTCCAAGTTGGTATACTTTCCTTGCGGTATGTGCAGACCAAACATTGGCCTTCCGCAGTGCAAATGAGTGGGAATGCATCCATTTAACGAGCATGGTCTGGAATTAGGTTGTGCCCGCGTCATAAAGCTAATAGCTCCAGTCCGAACTCCTTACGTACCTGGGAATTCTATACCCTATTCAGACATCATTGAGACATGCGGTACTTTTTGTGGAGTTCGGTTCAACCCAACATCTAGCTAAAACACAGGGAGTGTTCAGAACATTAAGGGCTTAGAAAAGATAAGGCGTCAGATACCGTATACAGTCGCCATGTGAATCCTGCTGAGAGTTTGAATAGTAGCAACCGTGATAATATTCGGTTTTCTGTCTAAACAGCACTAGAATCCCTTTCGTTTCGAGCTCACCAGCAAATTCCTCCAAAATCTGATATTCTCCTGCTTCTTGCACTAAACAATGAGCCCATAGCTACCAGCCTCCAGAAGAACCTATCAGTCTCTACAGTGGTCATGTAATGGATCAATATCTTCGAGTGGTGTTAGAGCTTTTTGTCCTTTCATTCAACAATGATGTTATTGCTGCAATAGTAAGGCATCAAGGCATGGGAATGCTACGAGGCACATGCCCGCAGTCTAAGACTCTCTCTAACATTCCTAAAGTATAATTTTGCGCTCTGTGCCTTACACATATCAGTACGGTCACTTCCTGCTTAAGATCTTGGAAGAGAATCGTGGCTCAAGGCTCTATCGAACGTGTCAGATTTGCCTGTAACTCCAGTAGATTTATGCCAGTTCGACGGCGCTTGGGAATACTAGAATTGAGCGCGAGTGGGTCATAGTCAGAGTCGTCAGAAGTAGGAGATGAAGAATCTTCCATCGTCGCTGCTGCATTTGATCTAGCCTTGGTGAGGCCCGTTAGAATTTTGTTCACTCGCTGGCCACGAATTATGTATGGGACTGAGGAAAAAAGGTAAGCATTCATCGCAAGAGAAGGAATGAGAAATACATTACAAGCTGTTTCAGAATCTCCATTTTTCATATTTACTAACTCTCTCAAGGGAAGTTGTCGAAATGTACAGCGAGCAACAACCCACTCTTCATATGTCTTGTATTGTCCATCATATATTTCACTATGACCCTGGCGAAGATGGGCCGCGAAGCCCTTTGGACCCGTGAAAAACGTTGCCGCTCGGGTCTTGTACGAATTTGCACTGCAGACATAACATCGAAGCTCAACATAGGTGCCATCTGCGTGACAGAATATGGTAGGCCACTTGTCAATCCATGTTTTGAGAGCACTCATTTCACACGCTGTTTGCTTATGGCAGTGTTTTGTGACGGAAGGTGCGCTAGGAAGGTCTTCCAGAATATCATTGATATTTTCCTCAGAGAATGTACGGACGGCGCAAAGCTTTAGAATATCGGCATCCTCTATACGGCGAGTGCTCCGCGGAAAATCTTCTTTATGGTGTTTGTGAAGGTGAGCAATGAAGCCTGATATGCCGTTAATGACCGAGCCGTCCCCGTTCACATTCGTGTTACACATATGGCAGCGCAATTCAACCCACTTGCCATCATTTCGCTGAACTACGTTTGGATATTCTGCCACATATTTCTTAATCTTTAACCGAGCATCTGCGATGGACATTGATTTGTGAGGTTGTTTCTGCTGGCTTGGCCCGTTCTTGGATAATACGAGACTATTAGTTGGCAAATCCAGATTTCCACTTGCTAGAGTTGCAGAATTATCGATTGCGGAGCCCCACTGATTTAAGGAATCCATATTAGGGAGTGATAGGGCTTGGCCTGATGTATCTGGAAGAATGCTGGAGGCTGGATTGGAGTCAGCTTGTGATGCTTGATTTATGTGAGCATGAATCTTAAGCTCCCCTAGGTTTGGTGTAGTATTAGCAGCCTGGGACGGTGCCTGATCCGGAAGAGGAAGGATAAGGCTACTGGTCAAGCCGCTGGAAGGCTGCGACTGGAAGACCGTGCTGTGGTTGCCTGTAGGGCCTCGTAACTCTTGAAGGCGTTTATATGTTTTCTATAGCCTTCCAGTCAGTTGCTTTAAAATTCTATTAATGCATTTTTAGGGTAGTGACCTACAGCTTTCTTGAATGTGAGTTGTATAAGCTCATTCTCTAACTGTGCAGTTCTCTCATAATATTTCTTCTCTAGCCCCACCAGTTCATTTTCCGTATTAGCCTCATTTGCTTTGATGCCGTTGATGGTGTGTTTTAATTGCTGGATTTCGTCACCCGTATCCATTGCGGCAGAACTGCGCCTAGAAGCACCAAAGAAATAGCGAAATGGTTGGTAAGAGAAGTAAATGAGAGACGAAATTGATTAAATGTCAGTGAAGAATAATAGAACTGCGGACATGCATATGTGGTTTTCCATGTGGGTGCATGTTAGGTGAAAAGACGCGTAGAGGAATGAGGCCGCACCAGAGTTCGGGTTGTAACCAGGTGAATATGACGAGTCCTCATCACCTTATTTTGATGAACACCAGCAAAGATATTGAAGTGATTCTTGCTGCATTTCCTGAGACGACAAAAATTAAAAGATACATATGAGCACACGTAAGCAAGTCGTGGGAAGGGTTTCAAAGCACATTGAAGTTTCGTACGAAGATCATCTTGCGGTGTTTTGAATATCCTGAGGGTTTATGGAAGCTAATTTCATCATGGAGAACAGCATAGACTACACACACGGTGTTGTGGTGGAAATTTCTGGTTGATTGGCTTTCATTTTATTTTTTTTATGAGTCACTTTTCTACAGTTGCTCGAACTGATTCTTTACTACTAAGTTCTTTCGATGAGCTTGTCCAACAGCATGACTTGTTAGGGCCATGATGGCCCCAGGGATTTACAATTCATGCCATGTCGCCACTAGACTAAGGTGATGTGTTGGATATCTGTTTAGAGTCAGCGCGGAATATCACATAAATTTGAGCCATTAAAAATGCTGGCAGTTATTATGCAGGACTTAAACATGCTGACAAAAAGGGATGGAGATTAGTATGTAAGGCTGATCCGATATATGAAACCGGTCAACGGCATCCCAGTTCTCCCAAAACGGAAATCTTCCCGCTCGAGACGCACAGAGCTTCCTGGGAATAAATGGTGTAGGATTGACTCATGTGGGGTGCCTGGGGTTCGAATTTCCGGGAGAGCGTATATGGAAGCAAAGATGGTTGGTTCCCGTCTGGAATCGTTGGAGTAAGCTGACGCACGAAATAGAGCGCAAGGCGGAAATATGTCGGACGAACAGGCGGATGGGTGACCAGGCGTAGCAGGGCGTGTGGCAGGGCGTGGCAGGGTGACAAGATGGAGTAATACGCCCTGTGTGCGCTCTTGTCACTATGCGCCCTTGTAGGTAGGTGTCCTTGTATAGGAAGCTGATTCTATCGCTATCTCCGCGGCTAAACATGAACGAACGTACTGCTGTAGGTGGGTAAGGTGGTGGGTAGGGCGGGAAGCAGGGTGGTAGGTAGGGACGAGGGGACACCGCCATTTCTTCATCTCCTTATTTCCTTGTCCTTATTTCCTTGTCCTTATTTCCTTTGGGAAGACAAGACATGTAGGTAATCAGCGCGTTGCCGCCCTTCATGCCGTCGGCATCAGAGAGGCCCGTCGGCCAAGGCTGCAATGTGCGAGGTTGACTGCCACACCAAAGCCTCTCCAACCAAAGCCTCTCCAACCAAAGCCTCTCCATTCTCGTTGGTCCGCCATGTCTCACTGGAATCTGCGAAAGGCGGCGAAAAAACAAACAGTCGCAAGCCGACCCGGCCAGTCAAGTCACGACACTCCGACTCTCATGAGTTCTCGCCTCAGCCAATGCAGTGAAGCAAAGACAGGGACTAATCCAGAACCCGCTCGACCGCAAAGGATGGCGGCACCAACGGGAACGACAGCAATGACAGCAATGACGTCCAGCCTCTTTTTACTTGCTTGAATGCCCGTTGTGGATCGCCATTCGTCCCTGCATCATCGTAGTCTGAGAACTTGCGAGAAGTGGCTCGGGTGGCTAGCAGCTGACCCAGCCTCTTCTAAGAACATTATCGTCATCACGTATGCACAGCTATAGCAACTTTAATTGCCTTGCATTCAGCTATTAATTCCTGCGGGAGCCGCTACGGATTTCACCACTTCGCTCAATTGCAGCTCTCGACTTTCCCTCTCAGCTTACTATTCTCAGCACTCTTAATTGCCACCATTAAAACCCTTCCCGCAATAGCTCAGACAGCCGCACCAGCTGCAGCTCGCTCACCACCAGCACCATGCATCACCTCCTCGCCCTCGCCCTCTCCTCGCTCCTCCTCCTAACCCTCACAACCGCCATCCCAACCCCCTCCACCCCTCACCACCTCGCCCGCGCCGGCGGCCCCATCGCCAAGCCCATCCCAGCCAACTGCACCCTCACCTCGCCGCTCCCAACCACAACCTCCACCTCCGCCTCCAACACCAGCACCACCACTAACAACTACGCCCCCGCGCCCAACACGACCAGCAGCAGCGTCTACAGCGCCTACTACCCGCCCGCCTCGACGAACCAGACCGCGCTGTTCACGCAGTGTCTCGAGCAGTGCTACGGCTTCGGCACCCCCGGCACCTGCGTCGCGGCATACCTGGCGGGCAACGTCCCTGCGCCGCCGCTGTTCGGCAGCCCCGGGGGCCAGCTCGAGACGGCGTGCTTGATGTTCAATCGGTCGTTGACGGCGGCGGATTTTGTCTTGGCGCCTGCGGGCACGTATACGGGGGCGTTGAGTGCGGATATTTTTTGCTGAGGTGGTGAGAGAGAGAGAGAGAGGGGCTGCTTTGCACACTATTGCCTACTGCCTTACCCTGTTGCCTATACCCTATTGCCTGTATCCTATAGCCGACATTCAATACCCTGCAGCCTATATCCTGCGGCCTATGGCCTACAGCACACATCTTACGCTACGCATAACCAACTATAGAAACGACCGGGAGAGGCGAGGAGGGCGGGTGAGATGAGTTGGGATTAGGATTGGGATCAAAGGTTGGGTTTAGAGTTGTGATTAGAATTATAATTGGGAATCAGGATCGGGATCACTATTGGAATTGGGGGTCCATTCCTAACGCCGCAACGACGCATCAGAAGCAGAGAGAAAAAAGAAGAAGCGAGCGCGCCGTGCATTGCTACTATACAAAGACACCGAGCAGCAGGGGTGACATTTACACTGACATCTGCATTGGCGTTGGCGTTGGCGGATGCGCCATTCCGGCCACACCACGCAAACATTATTATCGTTGCATCTTGGGGGGCGCTGGCGGGCGTTTTTTTTTTCTCTTTGTTTCTATATTTGGGCTCCGGGGGGAGAGGGGGGGCGTTCTGGGCGCAACGCACGCGCGCGCGGGGCACATTAGGCTTTTTTGCACGGACGGGGTGGAATTAGTGTGCGGGTTAGGAGATGTTTGACGGAATGGCGGAGAGAGAGAGAGCGAGAAAAGAGAGAAGACAGCAAAAATAAAAATGAAAAAGGGCTCCGTGCGCGCGCGGAAGAGAAGCGCCCCCCGTACGCACGTACATACGTACATAACGCACGAAACTAGTTTGTTGAGTGTATTATTAGGTGCTCGGCCCCGAGTGAGGGGCGACGGCGTGGTCGTGTAGCGCAGCCTACCGAGTTTAATGCGTGCGACGGAGCGGTTCGGCTGGATGGCCGGCCGTCACGAGCTCTGGGTGGCTTTTTCGCTATGTCGTCACATCGATCGCTCCGAGCGCGACAGTAGCAGCCTCGCAGCGTGCCGTGCGTGAGAGAAGGATATTTTGACCTGATGGAGTTGTGAACGAATCGGGAACATTGCTGTTTCGCAACCATTATACTACTCATAGCTGATGATTGATGTGTATTGATGCCTTTTTGATGCCTTTTTGATGCCTTTTGATTTTAACAAGTTTTATTTGACATGTTTGTGTCGATTATACTATATACTGCTACTACCTATTTCGTGAGGCATGCAAATCGTGAACCCCCCAGACCGGCCCGATCCACCCTGGTGTGGTGGGGGTGAAGTAGTAGAGGAGGGGGAGGGGAGAGCCCTCCCACCAAAATAAACGACGGTATCCACATACAAAACGCCCTGAAACACCCACGCTCCCATAGACGTAGTGGGTGTTGCGTCTTTGATTAAATAAAAAGCAACTCGCGGCTTACAACGCTCAAGCTGCGCGAGGAGAATGATATGAGAATAAAGTAGAAAGGAAACTAGTTTTTGCTTTAATTCTCTCCCTTAACTTTAAGCTCCCCATGCAAAATATCCAGCAGCTTCCGCAGCGTATCCGCGTTACTAGGCGGCCGCTCCTCGCCGTCGTCCTTGGTCAATAGCTCGATGGTCTTGCGCAGCTTATCGTATGCCGCGTTGAGCTCTGTATGTGAGGATTCGAGATGGCGGTACTTCTCCGTCAGCGCGGCCAGTTGCGATTCGAGGTCCTTGGCGTGCTTCTCTTTGCGCTCGCGGAAGGCTCGCTGTGCTGCGCGGTTCTGTGCTCTTCGTCGCTGTGGAGGTACCGTTAGACTTTGGTCTGTGAGGCAGAGGTTGGGAAATAGAGAGCTTACGCCGCTGGTTGTGTGTGTGCGTTCTGCTGGTGCTGGATATGCAAGCTCCGTTTGCCTTGGCCTTGGACTGCAGTACGGGCTTTCGTCTGCGGAGCCAAAGTCGGAGGGTGTCAACGGGAGCTGGTAGTTGAAGTTCATCTCTTCGGTGATGTGCGGGTAGTGGCCCTGATACACTGGCACCGGTACCTGGTCGAAGTGCGAGGAGACCTTTCGAGGCGACTTTAGAAGGTTGGTTTGAGATAATTTACCAATAGGGCGCGGGGAAAATACTTACAGGTGAGCCGCTTAAGCTAGGCACGCTGGCTAGATCAGGTGGAAGCTCGAAGACGTTGGTTTGGTGGGGTGGCAGGTAGTTGCCCTGGGACAGCCAGTAGTCGAAGGATTGCGAGTCCATTGCTGGAAATGTGAGAGGAGTAATGGTGGTGAGGGTCGCGAGGGTGAGGGTGAGGGTGAGGGTGAGGATGAGGGTGCGAGGCAGTTAAGCTTGAGCTCCGTCGAGGAAGAGGAGGCTCGTAGGGCTGAGGGGTATTGGGAAACTTGGTAAGGCTCGGGAGGATGGAGATAAATGGAGATAGAGGGCGGTGGATGCGGGAAGGCTATGGACTTAAAGGGTGGTGGGTGATTGCTTGGTTAGTTAGCACGATGCAGCGATCTGAAGGGCTCGAGGAGATCTTATAGCAACAAGTCAGACTTGTTCATCTCGGATTGCCCAAAGGCCTGTTGTAGGGTGGTTTGGGGAAACCGGTGTTAGCAGGGGTTAGCAAGGGTGCATGTCGAGGCCGAGGACCAGCTCCCACGGCAGCATACCCCTGCAACAGGGTCTCGCAGGGTGTCGTAGGTCGTCTGGGCGTCGAGCATGCCGCTCGCAGGTAGTTGCTCGGCACCAGCTCCCGGACTTCAGGTGCTAGGGCGGCACACTGAACATGGTGTTGTTATTCTTGTGACGACTGGCCCTCGACGTTGCACCGTTTGCGGCAGCGCGGTCTTGGTGTGCAGCAGCTAGCCTGAACCGCGGCACGCTTGCCCAGTTCCGGTATCTGATAACTCAGAGTTAGAACCTTTCCTATAACAGTCTCACCTGCATGCGCCAGTTAGTCATGCCAGCAGGCCTTAGTCAAGACATGTGCCTGACGTAGCTCACCTTCGAGAAGCTGTCCTCCATTCTAACAATTTCCCGATCAGGCATATAGGGCTGAGGACAAGACTTCGTCAACGGCCCTTGCGCGTCGGAGGATCACAGCGGCGCCCTCTAGGTGCAGAGTGCTTAATCTATAACCTGTCCGACATTCCCATCTGTGGTAGAGATCGTGTCTTGGATCGTGTCTTGGCCCTTACCTAGCTGTATAGGTACCGTGATAGACCGCGATAGCACTATGGTAGCACTGTCTGCACGTCTGCGTGTCGCCGTATCTGCGTCTTCATGCCGGAGCCCATCTGAATCTTGCTCGTCTTCCAACTTCCGCGTCTGTTAAGGAAAAGTGTTGGAGAGGGCACGATGAAAACTGCACGCCTTGGGGACTGGCCACGATGAGCCATGGTGAGCCATGGCGATCTCACTGTGTCTCTAAAACTTGCCTGTTAACGTTAATAGGAAATATTCTCGTCTGCTTCTATTCGGAGCTTGCTCGAACGAGGCATGCCCGTTGCTTGAATGGTCGAATACGGCAGCGAAAATAGAAATCGTGGCAGTGCAGGCCAGTGCAGCGGTGCGGTGAGTGTCGGCTGGAGAATAGAAAGGGTACGCCCAACGGCCGCGTCCGTTTCTTCCTTCGCCTGGAGGTAGCAGTGGCGACGACAATAAACAACGATTGCGTGCAACGCCATCTCGACGCTTCCCTGGAATCTCACCTGGACTATTCATGGAATTTTTGTAGAACCGCCGGAATGGCCTGATTAACGGCGAGGTTTCTGAACGCTGACTACTTAGACGCGGAGATGGGATTAAAGAGGCTACTACAGGGCTGCGACAAGGCTGGTACACGACTACTCCAAGATTGGTTCAAGATTGGTCCAAGACTAGAAGCAAGACTAGTCCCAGACTACTCAGGCTCAAGACTATTACCGGCGTAGGCCAATTGGCCCAGCTCTATTTTCGAATTGCGCGGTGGGCAGCTCGGTGTCCAGACCTAAAAGGAAACGAAGCCGCGGCATGCCCGTCAAAAGCTGCCCACGCTGCCCAAGATGCCGACGGCGCGTCGATAGCACCATCGGAAATGGGTTTAGATGAAATCCGTGGAAAAGGCGTGCACGGCGTCGTGTTACAGTTGTGTTTTCGCCGCTCGCGCTGGCCGCTGGTCGCAATCGGCTAACCATTGGGCTTCTGGACGGGCTGCAGGTGCGGAAGCGCCTTGCTGGATGAAGGCAGATAGGCATTATGCAAGCAAATGAAGATGAATAATGCACGGGACGCTTGGCTGACCACTGCGCTACATCTGATAGCAGACCGAAGCAACCCAAGCAGACCAAGCCGGCCAAGCAGCTAAGCAAGTCCACTCGCACTGCACCCTTTCTTCACTCGCCTCTCGCCCACCTCTCACCCACCGCACAAGCAACAACCAACCCTCCTTCCAAGCCGCCGGCCAAGGCGTGTGATAGACAAGACGCGCCGCACTAGGCAAAACAATGCCGACACCGACTTTCGGCCTGTCCAAGTCCCGACCAAAGGCCAGTCACCCCATTCATCCTGTTCATCCAGTGCATCCAGTGCATCCAGTGCATCTGGTGCGTCCAGTGCATCCATAGCATCAAAGTGCACATATTGTAGTAGTGCACAACTTCTGTCTCGTCATCCCAACTGCCGTGCTTGTTGCCTATTTCGTCGTACAAGGAAACCCGCCCGACGTATACGCCTATCAGCCCAATCGAGTCTCACCACCGATAGAGCCCCAAAAGCACTAGCTACCTAGGCACTTTGCCCAGATGCTGTAGGCACGCACTGTAGACGCTGTAGACGCAGCTAGTTGTGCTCCAGCCCTCCCGGCCCCGTGACTGCAATAATAGCTTTTGCTAGTCCCGATATCGCTTCCTAGAGAGCGCCACGAGCAGCCAGCGGTGAGCAGTACTCCGACTCCATGAACGCATCTGGTCCGCATCTGGTCCGCATGAGCGACGGCCGTTAATGGGACAGAGCTCCTCTACCGTTTCCAAGGCACCACCCCCCGCTTGCCGTCTTGCGACCAGAACACTTCGACGCACGCATGAGCCCATATCTGCAGACGTGCAAGTGCGTGATGGGCTTGACAGGGCGCATCGCTTCTGGAGAGGGGATGGCTCGGAATCCTGCACTTGGCCCTAAAATGCTTTGGTGTGCTGTGAATCGTCAGCCCTACGAGCATCAACCCCGCTTCCAAACGCCCCTGTCCTCCACGCCCGCCGTCGCGGGGCCTAGTCCACCAAACATCCACTCACCCACTCATCCACCAACCATCCCGTACAAAAGCTTACTGCGTCTGCACGCTAGCACTGCTGTACCCTTATATCCCCCTGCCGCTCAAAATGCCGGTTAAACATGGGTAAACAGTCAGCACGTAATCAGAAGGCTTATTTCGTCAGCGGGGTATGGTCGTACAAACGACACCGTGCCGAGCCATGCCTTACTCGACCAACGTTAATTCCTAATACTCAATCATTTAAATATTTCACGGGCCAATATGCTGCCAAAGCGTCAACATGGGCATTCACGAATCCCGGTATCCTTAAAGTTGCCCAACACCAGGGCTGCATATTGTGTTATCTCAATCTCGATACAGGCTTTCGACAAGCCGCGACACCTTATCGTAGAGCTCGCCGCCCTCGGATCCAGTCGCCCTCTTGGTAATGACGGGCACCTGATCCTCGCCAACCTTGTACTGCTTCAAATTGCTTGCCAGTCCTAGACTGCTTACAAGCTGGAGAATAGCATCGCCTACCCGCTCCGTGTCTGCGCGATCATCGCCAGTCCTGCTCTGTCCGATGAATGGAAGCATCCTCGCTACCTGCGCGGCACTAGCCGGGTCTTTAGCCTTCACCTTGACAACGTGGCCTAGGGTTAGGCAAGACGTAATACCGTGGGGAATCCCATAGGGCGACCCGAGAGCGTATCCGAGAGAGTGGCTCAAGCCAAGCCCTCCCTTTATATTGGTCCCGAGGAATCCTAGCGATGCAAATGCGGCAAGCTGAAGATTGGTTATGTACTCTTCATTCTTAGGATCCTGCTTGTACTTTGGGAGATAGATAAACAACGACGACGCTGCATTCAAGGCCATTTGGCGAGCTGGTACCTCCGTTGCCGTAGTATGGTACATGGTTTCCACAGCATGGTCCATGGCTCGCATCGCCGTCGACATCCATAATCTTGGCGGTGTTTCGAGTGCGAATTTGGAATCGTATATCACCACGTGCGGTGCTAGGTGTGTATCCGCCAACCCTGTCTTAACGCCATCTTCTTTCGTGTAGCCTGCACCAATGGTGCACTCACCCGCGCTCAGCGTTGTCGGGATCGTTATATGGAACAAGAACTTGCCCGTCTTTTCATGGAGTCGAAACGAAACAGCCTTGGCTGAGTCGATAGGGCTGCCTCCGCCAATGCTTATCACCGTATCGATCTGAGGGTCCTTTCCGACCAACTCAGTCGCCTGGTCTAGTTGCGCCACCGGCGCATGCTCTTTAATATTAGAAAACGTGCCCGCATGACGCTCGCTCCCAAGAAGCTCTTCAACTTGCCGGATAAGGGGCGTCTTCGTAGCTAGCGAGTTTCCCGTGATGATGAATGCTTTGGAAGAGGGCGAGGGTAGGGTCTCTAGGAGATGCTTTTGCACCGAATTAGAACCGTACCACATCTGCTGCAATTGCGTGGGCCTCCATAAGCCTGATAACGGGTTGGTAGTTGATTCAGTCATGGTTGTTTTGACTCGGCGGAAATCAACAATATCGGAGAGCTTCATAAGACTGCGGAGGCGTGGAAGAAGAGGGGGAACAATGTCAATGCCTGTGATGACGCAATGTCTGCTTGAAAGAATCCCAGTAGCTCTAATTGATTTTCGAGCAAACAATTCGAACGACATAGATGAGGAAGCCTCGGCCCTTTTATAAAAACTTCCTGACTGTGCCGACCCAAGGCTCAAAATCGTTCATCCTCAATTTGAAACTTTGAGGAGACATCGTGAGGGGATGGCTTCGGAAATATGTTTAAAGTCCGAGATATGTCATCCACATCTGAGCGTCGCGACCTCAGAATTGCCGTCGGTTGTTTTGCTAGCCTCAACACAGACAAACGCTGTGCGGAGTTCCACGCCTGTTAGGATATTACTATTGTAAAGACTATAATGAATAGGCCTTACTCGAACACACCTTTTGAGGGTCTGGAGACGCATATAATTTGTCTTTGCTACGTTTAAACTGTCGAAACCTTTACAGCGTAACCAAAGTGGAAAACATACTCAACCCTTTGACTAATGCTTGGCCTTCTCCGTATAAATAGTTAACTCGATGTCTGAATAACTACTGAATACTTTCTCTTCGGCCAGTAATTAGTCATCTGCTGATACGGATACCTCAGATGATGTCAGCCATCTCAATTGTTTCTCGAGGGCGCCCCTCCCCCACCTTCAATCGAGGCAAATCCTAGCCAATGGCCCTAAAGCGGCAATTTATAAACGTGCGTAAACTCGCGTGTCTCTACCAGTTCTTAATTGGACGACATACATATTCCACTGCCGTCCTAATTTATTACCACTGCTAGCCCGATGGCTTTTCTTTCTCGTATTCCGCCCCCTCTTATCGCTTCTCACGCCTATATTTGGGGCCCAGCACCCTTCTATGTACGTAGCAGCGAAGTAACATTGTGGAACCGCTATTTGCCGGATACTTCGGATCGCTAGAATAGGGCGTAGCATCGGCGCTTCCGAGGGCAGGCAATTATTGACATCTTCGAATTCTGTGCCGTTCATTCGGCGGTATTGTGAAGAAAAGTGATCTATCTATTAAACTTTTCTTGCGTCTCTGTGTTACCTTCATTGAACCAATCACCCGCCTCTGGCGACGCAGTTCAAGACGCTTTGAGGTTGCTATATTTTCTCCACACCTAGCCTCCCGTTGCCACACGCAGTTCCCCATCCCCCATAGTCTTGTGACCATAGGTTCCGCTAGGCGCCGTTATGCTTCACTATGCTCACTGTCACAAGCCACCGAATCCTCAGAGAGCAAATGCGCCGGCGTAGGGGTCGTACGCCACGGAAACTGCATACGCATTATTATAGCGGTTCGCACGGCTGCTGGATTACTTCTTGGGGAGACTGGTGCAGGGCGGTGACCATCTCTCGGCGCTGTGCAGTATGTTGACGTTGAAATATGCATGGGTTGTGACAGCTTAGACGAACAAGAAAAAGAGAGGGCCAGGCGGCTATGCAAGCATTTAATTGCAGATTGCAGAAGATTGATAAGGGGTGGGTTCCGCAATGTCGGGGTGTTCAGCAAGTTCGCTGGCATATCACTAGGGTTATGGGTTGGACCGGGTGGATACCGACGGACAAGGAAATCTATCCGAATTTAAGGTTGTGAATGCCTTCTTAGTGTTGCTTTGCAGCTATGTAGATGAGCGCATGCTGCCGATTAATTAACAGGCGGGGTTCTTCCCTGATGTTCGAGAAGTTTCATGGAACGCACAAAGACATCTCGAACAATGATTAGTATGGCATAAGTGATAATCTAGGCCTCAAGAGACTCTTAGGTGGAGTCGAAGTCTTGCTGAATATTGAGGCAAAATATACTTTTGTAACCAGAATACAGTGCTATTGGAGCTAAGTCTACGAACGTATCCGTTTGCTTCAGTGAAGGCATTAATGGCGATGACACGCTGATAATTGCAAGGCGATGACTTGGCAATTTCGAAACGGGTCCTCGGAATTCAGACGTGTCAAAAGATTATGGTTAAACTGCAGATATGCGCGCTTTGAAACCCTAGACGTTGTGTGCTTTGTTTGTGTCTTCCACCGATTCGTCAACCTAATCCAGCATATCGTCTCTCGAGCTTAGTTATCGAATATAGCGCTTATTAATTGAGCCAAGGATTGATTCCTGGTTTGTTTTGTTGTGACTTTAAAAGGCAGGGGAGGTAGGGTGTTATATCTCTATCCTGAAAAAAGGTCCCCCAACTTAAGGATGTAAGCGTCGAATTGTGACACCAATATTTCATACCTATGACATATTTTAAGCACCGCCAACTTCGGTGATGACTTGCTTTAGGTTATGAATGTCATGGGCAAATCGTCCGAGAAACAAACCATCAACACCCGCTGCGATCTTGGCAAAGGTACCAGGGCCTGCGCTCCCACCATACATTATCCTGGTAACCCCCTTCCTGCTCTCTGCCATCCTCCTCAGTTCTTTTGTAACATTGACTACGTGGTCTGCATCAGCCGGTTCACTGGCGCCAATTGCCCACACGGGTTCATAGGCAAAGATGACTTCCACATCGTCTGGAATCGTAGCCAGGACGGACATGACCTGCGGGCGACACTCTTCAATAGCCATTCCAACTGCAGCTGAGGCAATATTATGATGGGTCCTCTCGCCGATGCAGACGAGCGGGATGAGACCATGCCGTGCTGCGGCTCCAGCCTTCAATGCAACCTGCTCATCTGTCTCTCCAAACATTGCTCTCCTTTCCGCATGACCTATCTCTACAATCTTAACGCCGGCCTGCTGTAACACGCGTGGCGAGACCTCCCCAGTGTATGGTCCATCGTCTTTCCAAAAGATGTCTTGCGCGCCGAGCATGATGGAGGAGGATTCAAGTATTCGTGCCGCTTCGAGGATGGTGATGAAGTCTGGTATGACGAAGAGATCTACTCGTTCGTTCCATGCGAGCCCGTCGAGCTGGTAAACGCCTTGAACGTACTTGATCGAGTTGAACAAGTCGAAGTACATTTTTAAGCTTACGCCAACGATCCGCCGGCGAGGAAGCGAGATTGCCATTCTAATTCGATGTCGTAGAGTGTCCTGATAGCGATTGGTCGATTAGTAGATGACCGAATGATGCTCATATACGTCGAGTGGTGTTGGCGTGGTTAGCAGAGCTGCTGGCCTCATTAGTTTTCAGATTGAGAAGCTATCACAGGATTAGCGTTTAGGGCAGTTCCGAGCTTGATAGAGGCTCTACTTAGAAGCCTCAGGCTGGATCATCTCAGGGGCGGTCTGAGGGGAAGGCACCCAAAGCGCGGGGGAGGGCGCTACAACGGCTTCAACGCTCTCAACGGGCGCGTTTCGTGGAAGCCATCAGGCTTCTCGTTGGCCGTGCGGGCAGGACACTGCAGGCACCCCACCGACTTTCCAGTTTTTTTCTCGCTACTGGCGGGCCGGACTTTTGCATCATTGCTCACGGTCATTCTTCGCCTCCGGTCGTGTTCCGACTCCACACACGTATTCCATGCAAAATTAACTTGAGTGGTTGAAGAAAAGACACAAATTTCGGTGGTGCATGTATCGCCAGCTTGCTGATCGTTGGGCTCGTGTTCGTTACTTTGGATAGCCAGGGTTGTTTGCCTGGCGCGGTGCGGAGGACAAACGCTTCCAACTGTCTGGGTAAGCTGACATAACTACTGTCCAAAGTCCGAGCAGGCCTTCTTCAGCAGCAAATCTGTACGAGAGACTATCATCAAGGTCCGAAGCTAACTTTTCAGAAGTTCTTTGTCGGTAGTGTGAAGTTGTGGACGACAATATTCTCTAATTGACCCCTAATCGCCTTTCACCATGCATATCTCGCAGAAACTGGAGCAATCCAGGCGCGAGAACCGGGCCACATTCTCATTCGAGTTCTTCCCGCCAAAGACGGCTCAGGTAAGTCTAATTCTCTTCTCAATTGGCCCTGCTGAGCGCTAATTTTGACTCAATATAGGGTGTTCAAAATCTCTATGACCGTAAGTACGAGTATTCCCGTTTATAGAGGCCTCGTGCTCATGACTTATAGGCATGGACCGTATGCACGACTTCGGTCCTTCCTTCATCGACATTACATGGGGTGCTGGTGGTCGCCTTTCACACCTCACATGCGAAATGGTCAAAGTTGCTCAATCTGTGTATGGACTTGAGACGTGCATGCATCTCACTTGCACCGACATGGGGAAGCCAAAGATTGATGCAGCTTTGAAGGAAGCCTACAAGTCTGGCTGCACCAATATCTTGGCCCTAAGAGGGGATCCGCCAAGAGAAAAAGAGAAATGGGAAGCAACAGCCGGCGGCTTCCGCTATGCCAAAGACTTGGTCAAATATATACGCGACACTTACGGGAACCATTTTGACATCGGAGTTGCAGGCTACTCTGAGGGCTGCGAGGATCAAGAGGACTCTGACTTGCTCATCGACCATCTGAAGGAGAAGGTTGACGCAGGTGCTACCTTTATTGTCACTCAAATGTTTTACGATGTTGACATCTTCCTGAACTGGGTGGACAAAGTCCGAGCAAAGGGCATTACCATTCCCATAATTCCTGGTATCATGCCAATTCACACCTACGCGGCATTTATGAGACGGGCGACGTGGACGAAATGTCATGTTCCACCAGCTTGGATCGAAGCTTTAGAACCAATCAAAAACGATGACGTTGAGGTGCGAGAGGTTGGCAAGGGTCTTGTGGCAGAGATGTGCCGCAGATTAATCAATGCAGGCATCTTGCATTTACACTTGTGAGCACGCGACCCCGCAAACATACAATCGAATTACAACTAATGTAACAGCTACACCATGAATCTTGCCCAAGCAACCCGCATGGTTTTGGAAGAATTAGGATTGACACCTGATATGGAAACCCCTCTTGAGAAGCCACTTCCATGGAGGCCTTCTCTGGCTCTTGGTCGCAGAGAAGAAAATGTTCGGCCAATCTTTTGGCGGAACAGAAATCGCTCCTATATTGCCCGAACTCAAGATTGGGATGAATTCCCTAACGGTCGTTGGGGCGATGCACGATCTCCAGCCTTTGGTGAGCTGGATGCGTATGGTGTCGGTTTGAAGGGAACTAACGAACAGAACATCAAACTTTGGGGAAAGCCTGTTTCCATCAAGGATATCGCTGATGTCTTTGTGCGCTACATGAACGGCAAGCTTAACAGTCTGCCTTGGAGCGAATCACCCATCTCGAAAGAAGCGGATACTATTCAAGAGGATTTGGTTGATCTCAATCGACGTGGCTTCTTCACAATAAACTCCCAGCCTGCCGTGGATGGAGCAAAGTCATCTCACCCGGTACATGGCTGGGGCCCTCGAAACGGCTACGTATACCAGAAAGCCTACCTCGAGGTCCTCATCTCGCCGGAATATATTGCAGAAGTCATTACTAGGATCGAACGGGATCCAGATATCACTTACTACGCCGTCAACAAGGCTGGTGACCTGAAGACAAACGCACCTGGAGATGGACCGAACGCAGTGACATGGGGTGTCTTCCCTGGTAAAGAGATTGTGCAACCCACAATTGTCGAGACCGTCAGTTTCCTTGCTTGGAAGGACGAGTTCTACCGCCTAGGCCAGGACTGGGCAAACTGCTACCCCTCGTCAAGCCCTTCTCGCTATGTTATTGAGGATTTGATAGATACTTGGTATCTTGTCAATATTGGTACGTCCACGAAGGTTCGATTGTGCTTGTTTGCAATACTAATGTCATGTCATAGTCCATAATGATTTCCGTGTGCCTCATGGCATCTTTCCTTTGTTCAATGGGCTTCAGGTTGAAGACATGGAGAAACCTCTCCACACGGTTGGGATAGTTAATGGAAACGAGGCGTCCAATGGTGATCATTCCGCGGAAAATCCAGCTGTTAATGGCGCAGCTGCTCATACTAATGGCACGGTTCATACCATCACGGACGGAGTTAATGGCGTTGAGCTGAAGAACTAAGTCTTCTTTCCAGCTCTCTCATTTCATTTTGGGTGTTCAACAACACTTATAAGGCTTGGTGCAGTCGGAGTTTTCAACAATTTTTCAACACATAGGGAAGGCGTTCCCAGATGAAGTTTTCAACACCATAACATGGTTCAACCGGAGGCGGTTTGGAATCCAAACGATTTTAATCGCTGCATATGCATTGGAAGGGCGTCTATTCAACCTGACGGCTTAACGAAGGTATGAAGGAGATTGGATTTCTAAAAGTAAAGAAAAATTTTGAGATACCCGACATCCAGTGCCCTCAACGGCGCTTTTCATAGAAATATTCTATTAGCTTAATAGTCTTGGTAGCCAGAGCTTTGGACTAGCTCACTTTGGCTCGGTAGGATTGGAGCATGCCATCCCCTAGGGGAAATGCAGCTGAAATTTAGACAATAAAATACTGTTGTTACTGCCCATTATCATTTACGATGACATGACTTGACTTAATGCTCTAGCGTGCGCAAGACTCGGTGTCTTTACTGATAGTATGGTGTGATGGTTACATTAGCAGAGTGCTGAAGGCTAGAGCATTACACAACGCTACTCGGGAGAGCCTAATTCATATTGCCCAAAGCAATTTAATGGCATTGTAGCAGTCTTAAGACTAGATTAGTTCTATCCTGCAAAAATTCTACGTCTTTGCGACGGTGTTCTTCGCCCAACCAAGCCCAAATGTTTACTAGGCTCATTATGTACCCCCTATTTCTATAATAGCCTAGGCTCATAATGAAATATCACTTCCACTAACGAGAACTAACATGTTCTCCCTCACTCCTTTTGGAGCGGTTTCTGTTAACCAGCTCCTTCAACGGCCTCCGAATCATCCACAGTATCTCTAAAATGACTCCGCTCTGGGTACAATCCGCCGTTGGTCTCTGGATTATTGCTGTCTTTGCCAATTGGCTATGTTAAGTCGCTGACCTGGAGGTAGGAGGAAATTGTCGCGGAGGGGACTAGCCACATTCATATATCCGAGAGCTGGCTCAGAATTCTGCACAGCAAAAACTGCATTCCTGTTCGGTAGTATAGTATTATGCTGACGTATCCCATGAACGGTAGTCGCTTTTTGTGGAATGATGTTTCTGAGGGTGGAGTAGTTTCGATCTGTTGCGAATATGCATGTAATCGTGATGAGCCAGACTGTTTGCTGCTCCAGTATTGCGATTTTCTTGGTCCACTTCATCTTGAATCCCCTATTTAAGTCGGAAGGCGTAAGCCGTTCTGCATATTTGGCCATGCTATGAGCTCTGGCCAAGCAAGATCCTCTAAATCATCCTCCTAGGTAAGCTGCGCTACCAAAAGCAATTGTACGTGCTCTGCTGGATGATTTGCAGCCTTTCAGGTCAAGCGCTTCTCTTAAGTACAGCTTAGCGGAAATGAGTTGTAGGGCTGCCGATTCGAGCGATCGGTGTAAGAATGTCAAGGCAGGAGAGGCGAGCGATTTTGGAATCGTGGTTTCTGTTTCCATAGGCTCAAAAAGAGGCATCGAACTGATCCGTAGTGTACATGTGTGCGAAAAAGACTCTGGCCACAGAAAAAGAGTCCGTATTAGTGAGTTAGTGGAAGGCTATACGTTCATGGAGAATGTTGTCTCGTTAGTGATTGAAAGGCACTCAAATCAGGCCTGCACTCCATTTTAACGGGCCAAAAAGTAAGGCAAAACTGCCACCAGCCCGGACAAATTTCAAGGTGGATTTTGCGGCACAAGACGACAATAAGATGAAGTTACAGTGGGCCGTTGGGTGGTTGTAAGAAAGGAAAGGAGAGGAATAGAACTGGAGTAGCTGGGGTTTAGGAGCTTTGACAACGGATTAATTCGGTTCTCCACGCTCCTGATTGCATTGAGCGCCCCCCGCCCTTAGCTCTACCGATGCCCCGCGTGTACGGTGATAGGCGCTCAAGGTAGCTTACGTGCAGCCTGCTCCGTCTGGGCCCCGCGTTGATCGGATACACAAACCCTCACTCAACCCTGCAGTGCCTGCTGTCCAGCTTCAAGTGCAACCAGCAACATTCTGCGCAACATCCTTCATCTCTTGTTCCTCTCTTGATGTAGGTATCCTCGCTTATGGGGCGGGTGGTTGATCATCAGCATCAACAAGCTCGTGTCGAGTGGCGTCAACTCCCCTAACTGCAACCTCGACAACATCAGCGCGGGAGTGAGAGAAGATAGAGACTGCGGGACTGTCTCGCTTGCATCTAATCTCCAATACTCCTCATCTAACGGTTAGGCTTAACCTTCAGATTAACAATGCTATCCCTTCATGCTCATTCGAATGCTGGCCCTCGGCTAGCCATCCTTCCAGCGTCAATCTCCTCGAGAACCACTCTATCCACTCGTCGTACCGCCATCAGAACGACAAGTCTCACCCTAAATAACCAAGGCAGTCGCAACATGTCCTGGTGGGGACGTAATTCGGATTGGTGGAAACATGTTGATCCACGTTTCCATAAGTGGATGAGGCAAAGACTTCAAGATGTACAAGCACAAGATCAGCCCTCTTGGAAACTTTCGCAGATCAACACTCAGTCACACAAACATCGGTGCTTTTCTAGGACAAAGGAGCAGAAGGCCCAGCATTCTAATGGTGGACGAGATGGCGATAAGCCTGAGGGAATGTCCGACCATGAGTGGGCACGACTCAATTACATTAAGTCATTCAAGAAGTTCCTGGAAGAGGATCCGTATAATGCCCTGTTCGGAAGATCAAACCAGTGGCTTAATCGACGTGAACGGAAGTCTAGCTGGATCTCCGAACACTTTATGCCCATGTTGATGCCAAACGATATCAAGCTTAACAAGGAACCAAAAGGCAAAGAGGATACAACGAAGTCTTCTAAGGCAACGGCAACCACACAAGTGGGCAGCAGTTCAGCAACTCGGGAAGAATCAACGCACTCATCAGAGAGCTCCTCTTTATCGTCGTCCTCTACACCACCACATCCACCTACACCGGGGTGGGTTTACGACCCCATAACTGGGAGAATGGTGATGGAGCAAGTAGAGGGGAGCTCGGAAATACTACGAGCTCAAATATTTCAGAATGACGCGATTGATATCCCAGTCAAGCCTTTCAAGGGCCGGAAGGGAAAGGCTACGATAACGAGTAGTTCGTCCGGATTGAGCGATCTAGATGACGGCAGGGCTCTCCCCTATGAAGCTAGTAACCCGGTGGACGATGCTTTGGCAGAATATGAGAAGCGCGCGAAGCCATACCAAGTCTCCGGCCAAGGGGACAGTGCTCTAGACAAAGCGCTATCAGATTATGAAAATCGTCAAATGGCAGAGCACAATTACCAACAGCGCCATTATCCCGAGTTTCTCCTATCACAGCAGGAATGGCTTATACAGCAACATCCTGGACACGCTAAGCAGGACAACCCGGCAGAAAATGTTGCTGAACAGCCCGAGAAGTATATTGTCAAAAAGTCTTCCGAATTACACATTTCCTCCAGGAAGCAAGCTCTAAATGGCGGGTCTTCGGCGTACGAAGATGGTCTTGACCCACCAGCTCTAGCTTTTGAGCGGTGGGGCGGCTATGAGGGGGGGGAGCGCCTTAAGTCTTCTGCTACCCAAAAAGAGTGGCTTGTACAAGAGGATTTTGCTGAGACTTCGCCTACAAACACATACACAGCTGCCCCTGGCAAGGATCACGAGCTCAAACACATCCTGGCAACGCCCAAGAAGAACGAACCGGAGATCCTAGGGAAACTTCCTCGGGATGACATTGACTTGCTACGCCCAAGCGACATCCGAGCTCGCATGGGTATCACCAAAGAGACCCGGAAGGAAACAGACGGAGAAAAGGCCAAAGTGCGAGCCCAGTTGGAGAAGAACTTCGAACACATTCAAGGAAACCGTGAGAGAGGACTGGAAACATCATTAGAGCGTCTTATCAGGGTCACTGGAAACAGGGCTGCAGATCAGGGACCAGAACAAAAACCTGCTCCGGAGCATTGCCCAGGATCCGACCAAGAACCCTCTGATTTGGCTGAGACGAACTGTGCGGCGAAGCAGGTGCGGTCTGACAATGGACAAGAGCCTACTACGCGTAAGCTGCACGATCCAATCAGCTCCCTGAAAGACGCAATGTGTGGACCACCCTATGACGGTTACCCTCACGAGCCTGTGAAATTGGCGGCTAACACAGACAAGCTTGCTAATATCAAGAGCGTGAATGGAAACGGTCTGCGGGATCAACTAACGGAGATGAATAGGGAAGTGGAAATGGTAGGTTCGGATGTGGCCAAAGCCGAGAAAGAGGTTGTGGACATGACAACTAAGCAGGAGCAATGTCTGCATGATGTGGCGCTGGTACGGGAGATTAGGAACATCTACGAGGATCGGTACGGAGCGATCACAACACAACATAGGCAGGAAAAGGCCGGTGAAGTGAATCAATCGGATGGTGATGATACGAAGGTGTCTAAAGGTCTAGATGACTATGAGAAAAGAATGGGATCGAAGCTGTATGGATTCACCATGGGCGATGATAATATTGAGGCGGAGATGGCGGCTATGGGCGTGAACCCCTCAATCAAGGCTCTTTTCGATTACTCTCCTTCGTCTGCCGTGACTTCTGTTCAAAGTACTGTATCCTCAGAGCCCACAGCGCCATCCCCCGCTGTGCCCTCTGTCACGGGTACTGTACCCACAGAGTCAACGGTCCCCTCCTCAACCTCCGAACCATCGACAAACGATAAAACAACGGAAATTGCCAAAGAACCTGAGGTACAATCCTCACCTATGCCGATAATTAGGCATTCTCCACCCTCAAACGCAGCAGCGCCTTCTTCCACGCCTGTACTTGACGCAAATGAGGAGCTATTGAAGCCATTGCAAGCTCCCGAATCGCCCTCCACTGTGCCTTCTGTCAGCAGTACCGAACCACCAGAGCCAGCTACCGAGCCCGCCACTGCATCCATGATAGACTCTTTCAAAGCCTCTACAAAATCCAGTAGTACTTCTAATCAAGAAACGACACCTACCGGCACTCCGCGACCCTCAACTCCACACGTCTACAAAGTCCTAGCCTACGACCCCTCAACCGACACTCTCACAACAGCAACAACGCTGACACCTCCCCTCCCCTCAACCTCAGAGCCCCCGATCCCGCTCCCAACCGCCCTCTCCAAGCTCTCCAACCCCGGCAAATTCCTCCCGCACCTCCCACCAGCCTTCGAGCCCATAACCTCCACCGCGAACCTGCTCATCCTGCGCGAGACCACCGACCCAACCAGCAGCAGCAGCAGCGCCACCCCAGCACCAGCAACCCCCCCGCGCTCCTCCACGCCCCAGCAGCACCCCGACGACAGCGCCAACACCACCACCAGTAGCAGTAGCGCAAACCCCAGCCCCAGCACCCCCAACACCACCGCCACCACCACCACCGCGACCTCAACCCGCCGCATCAACCCAATC
>KV750534.1:3379-14444 GCA_001692915.1 Glonium stellatum
TCTCCTGTTCGGACCTAACTCCCTCTCTGGTACAATCGTAAGGTGGCGATGGATTTAAGTAGCCGGTCCATGTGCGATCCGAGTGTAGGAGATTGATACACCGAAGAGAACGAAAGATGTGAGGATGGTTCATAGTTTAATGCCTCACGCTCTTGACGCGTACAAGGGCCTGAATTTAACATACTCAGAGAAGATGATTAGGCCACATAAGACTCTTATGACCAGAGTGTGGGGACAGGAGATAGCCACAATAAATCTGGGATACGGCACCCAGCATTGACAAATACCGATTGGGCAATCCATTCTATAATGTGGTCAGCAGCATTAATTATAGTCGTTATGAATTCCGCTCTTGGCGATGATCACCCCGCCTCAACCACATCAACAATGCATGTAAGCATAAGGCAGCTCTATCGAAATATATCCGATTACGCTCCTTCTCCCAATTTCATACCAACCCCTCTCCTTAACCTACGGCAAGCATGACTCGGCCCCTCTCATCCCTCGAGAGGCTTCCATCAGAGGTTCTCTAAGAGATATTCTTCCTGGCTATGAATATCCAGCTAGCACGCAGCAGCCCTGTGATCGCCGCGAAGCTAACCTCTGAGTACATATTCTGGAAATACAGCACGCTGATCCTATTCCCTACGGAAGCCAGTAGCCCAGAAGAAGAGATCCGCTCTTGTTCGGGGCTCGCTGGTTTGAGGTTCCCTGGGAGGGGCGGCAACAGTGGCGAGCCTGGCCGCCGTCCCCCCAATCCGAAGCCTCCATCCTCCTCAACGCACGCTTCCTAACCTTGCCACGCTTCATAGTGATCATCAAAGCTTACCTGGGCATCAAGTACTGCCTCCTCTACACCATCAACTACCTAATTCCGCCCGCAAGTGGCGCCAATCCGTGCTCCTCCTATCCGGCCTCCGTCACCGTAAAATTCATGAACGACCTCTAAAAAATCTGCAATCGCTTTCGCAACTGCGCCCTCCCCCCGCAAGCTCCTCCACACCCCCTACGCCTCAAAATCCGCGCGCTTCCTCTGCTTCCTCGCCTACATAGGCGTGCACCCCGCCCCCGCGGACGCACCCCTCGTCACCGCCGCTCTCCGCGCCGCAATCAAGCAGCCTGCGCCCCGTGCCGTTTCCGTGCTCATCAGCGATGCCATTGGCGAGCCCGTCACGATCGACGTGCTGAGGTACGCGGTGCTGGAGTGTGGCTGCGACCGTAGCGTCGTGCGGCTGCTGCTGGGGGGCAGGCTTGTGGGCCATGACATGTCTCGTACGGCCATCTATTATTCGGTTCCGGACCTGGATCGCTGGCGGCGGGGGGAGAAGGCGGGGGGGAGTGCGCGGGAGGCTTGGTTGGGTGCGAGGCTGAAGGAGTACCGGTGTGGCAAGTTGCGTTTGCGGAAGCTGGTTAGGAACCCGGACAAGGAGGCAAGCTATGACTGGATATATGTCTGGAAGGAGATGTACGAAGAGATTGAGGTGTATGAGGATCGTATGGAGAATGCAATGAGGAGTTTGTAGGGATGAATGGGTGGTGGGTTGAAGGTTGTGAGTAGGATTGTAGTTAGGTTGCTGGTGCGGTAGGGGTTGTGCGAGCTGATCATCGGCGTTTGCAACTTAAGAGTCGGGATAGCCTTATACAATACGAGAATATCTATATGAAGACATGGTTATGCTTATGAGTATACCCTCCACGGCTATGGTTAGGAAAATCCACTGGTTAGTCTCCTCTTCCGCAGTTGTTAAGGAAAACCCCGAGGAATAAGAATTGCATTATTTTTGCCAGCTTACATAATATCAAGACTCCGCTTGGTGTAGTTGGTTTATCGTAAGTTAACCCCGAGCCTCGAATCCAATTCGAGCTTAAGTCTAACCTGTTCACAGACGTTCGACTGTAATGTATACTTGCCATCGAAAGGTCCCTAGTTCGATTCTGGTAAGGAAATACCCGGGATCCTCAATTAGCACCCCAAAAGTAATAACGAGTTCAAATAGGGAGCGGAGATAAATAACTAAATTTTTGTGGTGTTTTTTCGTGGTGTTTTTTTTGCCACTAGTTGAGTGGGTACCCGTTAGCGAATCTTAGCTGCTATATGGTTTTGGCTTCATTTGAAGGACCATTTTTTTTAGAGGGGCTGTAAATAGGTCCATGAGTAGGATATACATTGTCTCCGAAAGTTGACAGGGAACTTGAATGCCATCCCGCGGCTGATGGACAAGCAATGGTGTTAAGCACTGCAAGGATCTACATGAAATAGAAACCTGGTACGGGACGTATTGTTACCCAGTACCATTACTGTTGAATTGGTGCCGTGGTAGGGTTCATTATGACGCAGCACTATATTTAATGGCCAGACTATACCCAAATAACATCCGGCAAGTGGTATCATAGACCTGTGGTGAAACTAGTCCAATTCATCAATTGATATCCTCATAGCTCTAAAGCGGAAATGCAGTTCTCTATTTCTACGCCAAGAAATGTATTAGAGCATATGTATTCCCCCATTGTATGACCATTCCATCCATCCCATTCAGTAGCAAAGGCCTATATGCACCAGCTCTAAATTGGGAACAGCTTCAACTCCCGCACCCACCCACATCGTTTTACCCTAACCCATCTCGACATGACTCAGACAGAAAAGGGACTCATGAACAAGATAACGCACGCATAATATAATACAAACTTAACCGCTGAACTCTTTGATGTCGGTCTGCTTGCCTGAGAGAGCTAGTGGTACGATACCACTAACGTGCATCTCCGGGCCGTAGACGTGCATGTTGAGGCCGAGCTCTTGGCCGACGCTCTTGATGTTCTTGAGACCTTCCTGGTAGTTAGGGCCTGCACGACGAATCCAGATCTGGACGTTGTGCTCGTTGAGAATGGGAGCGACTTCACGCAGGGCACGGATGACACCCTTGAACGTTGAGGCAACCTACGTAGTGTTAATAAGTACATACTTGAGGGGGAATACAGGTGTAAGACTTACATTAGTGAAGTTAGCAATACCACCACCAATGAAGAGGACCTTGCCTTCGGGGTGGATAGGAGCCCGCAGCATGAGGTCAAGGACGGTGCGAGCATAGTGATAGGTCTGAGTCTCGCTGGGCGCACCGGAGTATTCACCGTAGTTGGCGAGTTCACCAGCGAATCCAGCGGAGGCGATGGCATCGGCGTAGACGACTGAAGCACCACCACCAGCGACGAGGGTCCACACGCGACCGGTGGCGTTGAGGATGGTAAGCTTGAGGGAGGCACCGGTCTTAGCATCCATCTCGGCGATGTATGCCTCTTCCTTGCTCATCTCACGGCCGAAGGGAGCAGGGAACTCCATTGGTGGACCGGCATCGATGGTGACCTTGGTATCCTTAGAGGCAAGCTGGGGCAGGCCGAGGGCAGTTGCACTGCGAGCAATAGCCCACTTCACACCGCACTCGAACTCAGCTGTCTGGTCGAGCTTAGCAGCAAGATCCAGGAAGTGGACCTCAGCGGATGTGGCATCAGCGTTAGGAATGACAACGAGAGGATTGATTTCGAGGTAGCTAGACAGATCATGAGTAACTAGTGGCGAGATGAAGATGACGAAAAAACTAGACGACT
Organism: Glonium stellatum; assembly: GCA_001692915.1. Classification (NCBI taxonomy): domain Eukaryota; kingdom Fungi; phylum Ascomycota; class Dothideomycetes; order Gloniales; family Gloniaceae; genus Glonium; species Glonium stellatum. Next base: position 6,980 of record KV750534.1, read on the forward strand.
TACGTGAACTGGCAATCAACATAAACGGCGTATAACCTCGAGATAAAATCAACGAGGACATTGTGCACACCCTGTGGGACCTTCTTTAGGAGGGTCGAGGCGATTTCCTCGTTGGAAGGATACTGAGTGAGGTCGACAGGAATGAGAAGCTTCTCAGCTTTCTCGTCGACATCACCAACATCAACACCACCTTCGTGGGTGAAGAGGATCCAATCACCCTAAAACGGTAAAGTTAGCATGATTACGTGATGCAGCAGTCGTGAACCAAGCCGTGAAGCGATACCGCGGAAGAGCCGCAATGTAATCCAGGGAACAAGAGCGATCTGTGACAAGCAAAATGGACCGATATAGATAATAAGCAATGCAAAGCATGAGGCATGTCTGACTGGCTGCGGGCGTGTGCTTCGCGGTGGGTCTGGGTAACTTTTCCCTTCGCCCGGCCGGAGCCCGTGGCAGACAAAAACCTGATGAACTCCCGTCGTCCTGGGAAGCCCACTCTGCGCCAGCCTCCAAAACTCTGCAGCACTGATTTCTACTACCAGTGTAAAAAAAAAAAATTGACTGGTTTACGAAGCCAAAACAGAATGATTGCAACTCGCGAAAAATGCGGACATGAATATTTCGACGTACCTCTCGCACCGAGTTAATGTTAATGTAATATTCAGTATCCTGAGAGTGCGGCACAAACGGCTCGACCAAGAACTGCCTTAGGACACCCTCGACAGTCTCGACCTTCTGAGCCTTTCCTGCTCTCGCCTCGATCCACTCGCGCGCCTCTGGCCATGTCTTGTTCAACGCTAGGAGACCGCTCTTGCCCCGCCTCTTGATCAATTGATCGGGCTTCGCGACGAACTTTGAGTCTTTGGTGAGCAACCAAGGATACGTCACCTCGGCCTGGTCTAGGACGTCCTTGACAGCAGCATCTGCGGGGAAGTGCAGAGATGCGAGTCTAGGAGCCGGGTTGTGTGTGGCGGAAGGTGGGAGAGGAGTGGGCTTGATGACGGGAGCGCGTGTGAGGTGGTAGTTGAGGATGGCCTTGCCGTCGGCTTCGAGGATAGATTTAGCAGACATTGTGAGAAAGTTTTACTGAGGGATGAAGTCTGGAAATTTTTTGTAAGTTCTTTCTGCTATCAAAAACGGGCTCGACGGCTGATGAAAAGGTAAGACTGGAAGGGAATGGGGACTATCGACAAAACAATAGCGCGTACGAGTGATTACGAGCTGCGACGATGAGTGTACCCGAAGAAGACGGGAAATTATTGGACTTGGAGGGTAGGCTTATGAAAGTCCGAAGAGGCTATTCGGAGGTGCTGGTGGGAATCCCGGCCGCGCATTGCAACCCGAAAAAAAGCGCTGAGCACTCACCTAGTCGCGGTTGAACTTTTGGCTGGAGACGGGGAAAAAGGGTGAAGAGTCAGTTTGGAGTGGAAGAGGCGGAGACGGGGGTCAGACAATTGAGTTTCTGATAGTCAGGCACGGTCTGGGGGATGACGCTCCAAATTGTTTTCTGGTGAGTTGACCGCAGCTTTCTTTGGGGTCGCGCTAAACACCCGAAGACCCTCACCCCGTTGGGACACCAGGAACGGACACCGAGGACTCAGCAGCACCGTAGCTTGCCTGACCTCAAACAACTCCTCAGTCCGGCCCCTTCGCAATCAACGGCGAGCCGCCTGAATGCAACAGCCAGAGTGCTGCTATTTTTTACGATAAGCCCGAGGGTCAGCCAGCTGGTTGCTAGGCATTCGCAGAGTACACGGGTCCCCATAACACCGCCCCGCTCCCCCCCCGGCAAGTGGGAGATCATCGGCTCAACCCCAACAACTCAACACCGAAAACCAAGGGGTCGGACTAGAATTCGGAAAGCGTCATCTCCATCATCCATCTCAAAGCTTCACCCTTCTACCCTTTCTCCACCAGCTTTCTTTGGAACGACAAAACCCAAAGGTCAGTTGTGCTTCCTGTTCTCTCCTACACCATTCCGCCCATTTACACCGCCTACTGCCGTCCACTATCTTCAATTTTTTTTTCTTCTCTTTCTTCTCTTGCATCCTCGGCTTCAGTCTCTCACGTCAGCCTGAGCTTCAAAGCCCGACGACGCTGTCAAAACCCGCTACGTTCTCGGTTACTGACTGTTGCTCTGAACGCAGATAATAGCACCTCTCTCTTTTTCGCCTCGATTGTGCCAACGAAAGCTCACACAATGCCTTTCGCCGTGCCTGCCACAAACGGCGCGCCCACCTCTACCGAGGGCGGCCTGTCCGCAAACGACAACATTCGCCGTTTCGCAGCTCCCAGCAGGCCGCTGAGCCCACCTGCTGAACACACTCTCTTCCATCCAAAGACGCGATGCTTCGTATAGTGAGTCTTCAGCCTCGGATTGAGTGGGGATAACAACCGGAATGAGATGCTAATTGGAGTTTTAATATAGCGGTCTCCAGCCTCGTGCTGTACAGGGCATGCTCGATTTCGACTTCATTTGCAAGCGCAAGACGCCTTCCGTAGCCGGCATCATTTACACGTTCGGAGGTCAATTCGTTAGCAAGATGTGCGTTTAGCCTATTTGGAACTTGCCCTAGATATCTCCCGGATTGCGCGTGTCTAATCTATTTCTGCAGGTACTGGGGCACAAGCGAGACTCTGCTGCCTGTCTACCAATCCGTGGAGAAGGCCATGGCCAAACACAACGATGTCGATACCATCGTTAACTTCGCTTCATCCCGAAGTGTATACAGCTCCACTATGGAATTGATGGAGTACCCCCAGATCAGGTCAATTGCCATCATTGCCGAAGGTGTACCGGAGCGAGTAAGTTTACCTGACACATTTTACACAGTCGTACAAATGGAAATGGGGTTTAACATTGACTTCTAGCGTGCCCGTGAAATCCTCCATGTTGCCAAGAAGAAGGGTATCACCATTATCGGCCCGGCCACCGTTGGTGGAATTAAGCCTGGTGCCTTCAAGATCGGTAATACCGGTGGTATGATGGACAACATTGTTGCTTCCAAGCTGTACCGCCCTGGCTCCGTCGCATACGTCTCCAAGTCCGGTGGTATGTCCAACGAGCTTAACAACATCATCGCAAATACAACCGATGGTGTGTTGGAGGGTGTTGCCATTGGTGGTGACAGGTATCCCGGAACCACCTTCATTGACCACGTTGTCCGTTACCAAGCCGATCCTGACTGCAAGATTATCGTCTTGCTCGGTGAGGTCGGCGGTGTAGAGGAATACCGCGTTATCGAGGCCGTTAAGTCTGGCCAAGTTAACAAGCCTGTCGTCGCATGGGCCATCGGTACTGTTGCTAGCATGCTCAAGACCGAGGTCCAATTCGGTCACGCTGGTTCTTTCGCAAACTCTCAACTCGAGACCGCTGCTATGAAGAACAAGATGATGAAGGAGGCCGGCATACACGTTCCAGATACCTTCGAGGACATGCCCGGCATGCTTGCTGAGGTTTACCAGAAATTGGTCAAGGATGGTACCATTAAGCCTAAGCCAGAGCCCGTTGTCCCTAAGATCCCTATTGATTACTCTTGGGCACAAGAACTCGGCCTGATCCGGAAGCCTGCTGCTTTCATTTCCACTATCTCCGATGACCGTGGTCAAGAACTCCTCTATGCCGGTATGCCAATTTCAGATGTGTTCAAGGACAACATCGGTATTGGTGGTGTCATGTCGCTGCTTTGGTTCCGCCGTCGCCTTCCCGACTACGCCAGCCGCTTCCTAGAGATGGTCCTCATGTTGACTGCCGATCACGGCCCAGCCGTGTCCGGTGCCATGAACACCATCATCACCACAAGAGCCGGTAAGGATCTCATCAGCGCGTTGGTCAGTGGTCTTTTGACCATCGGCTCACGGTTCGGCGGTGCTCTCGATGGCGCCGCAGAGGAGTTCACTAAGGCCTACGACAAGGGCCTAAGCCCACGTGACTTCGTGGACACGATGAGGAAGGAGAACAAGCTCAGTAAGTGTCGTCTTGAATACTTTGACAAACAGCATCCTAACGCGTCCTAGTTCCTGGTATTGGCCACAGGGTCAAGTCACGCAACAACCCCGATCTCCGTGTGGAGCTCGTGAAAGAGTTCGTCAAGAAGAACTTCCCTAGCTGCAAGATGCTGGACTATGCGCTCGCGGTTGAAACGGTGACGACGTCCAAGAAGGACAACCTCATCCTGAACGTGGACGGATGCGTAGCCGTCTGCTTCGTTGACCTGATGCGCAATTGCGGAGCATTCAGCGCGGAGGAGGCCGAGGACTACCTGAAGATGGGTGTGCTCAACGGTCTGTTCGTGCTCGGCAGGAGTATCGGTTTGATTGCCCACTTCCTTGACCAGAAGAGGTTGAGGACTGGTCTGTACAGGCATCCATGGGATGATATCACCTACCTACTACCAAACATTGGCGGCGGCGCGCCTGGCAATGAGGGCAGAGTGGAGGTCAGCTTGTAAAGGGTAACGGCACGGGAATAAATGAAAAGGACGGGACGAGTTCGAGGATGAATATTTCTTCTCAGGGTCTGGGAGGGAGTTGCTGCTGTTTTGTTACTGCGGCTCGGGTGTTCATTAGAGTTTTAGCAGTGTAGCATATGACTCGGGATGTCCGAGTAGAGTTAATAGCATCTGACGAATTTAACTTCGTTGCTTTACATCTTGTCCTGCGTGTATGACTGAAACCTAACGACCGGCAGGTACGGTGTTGGGATTAGGTAGCGCAGTGCCGCTGCTATTGCAGAAAGGTTGGAGAACTGCTGCCAACTTGGAGGCGTCGCCGCTCTTTTCTATCCAGGAACAGGCGCGATTGTGTCACGATCGGGCAGACTATGTTCATCGCAGCGTACTAAAGATGTGCAGCGCTGGCCGGCTGTCGTTCGCTGGCGTGGTGTTCTGTACTAGCCCCACTAAGCAGGGTGAGCAATGGGCGGCACAGCAGGCGGAATCAGGCGGGGGCTGAGCTGATATGCTTATCACACGAGCTTCAAACCTTCTTTGACGCAACCAGCCACTAATACCTCTCATGCCTCTCATACCCTTCATGCCATTGCGAGTTAAGCTCGGCCCCAAGCACAGTCCAGTTCTTCACCGAACTACTGCTCGACCAGCCTCGACTACCAACAACAGCCAACTACAGCCAACTCTCGCAACCCGCCGATGCAACCAACATGTGCAGAAAGGCATCAGCCGAGGAATGCTACCTCCCTCACGGCCTCTTTGTTCAACGGCCTATGCCTGCCAGACATGGGACAGCTGTTTGCACTGCTTGTCAGCTTCCCCAAAAACCGGCGGCCAACCCGGGGAGATCTTTGCTGGGAAGAGGGCCCCCATGCCGCCAAAATAAACTGGCCAACCAACATCATCATACAACTACCCCGCGCGTGAGCTGCAAGCTCCAAAGAAGAAGCTATCGACAGCTATCGTAACCACCCCAAGCTGCTGGGTGAGGCTGCCAAGCTGCTTATTTATGATAAGACCAGTCTGCCTTGCCTTGCCTTGCTTTGCGCCTTTCTTGCTTAAGACGTCCTATTAAGGCCTGAGGCGGCTGCTGCGGGATTAAGTACACCTTCTGCCACTCCATCTCTTTTCCTGCCTGTCCAACTTCTCTTTCTCTCTGTCTTGCTCCCTTCGGTCGGCTTCCTCTACTACATCTTTATTTGATTGGTTCTCCCCGGCCACAATGCTCGCTCTCTTTCTGGCCATAATGGCCGCCACATGGCTTATCAATGCCGAAGATACCTACCAGCTGCACGCCGCCGTGGTAGTAGCCCGCACCGGCGAACGCACGCCCGCGATTGATAGTAGCGTAGTTCGCCAGCTGACAGCGCTCGGTGCTCAACAGCTTTACAGCGCCGGCGAAGCCTTCCGGGGCCGTTACATCAACAGCCTGAACGGCAGAAGCACGGCACTAGGATCCGCACCCATCATAGGCCTCTCAGCCAACGTTATCGACAACGACGAGACGTACGTCCTTGCTCCCGATGAGGCATGGCTCGTCGCGTCCGCGCAGGCCTTCCTACAGGGCCTGTACCCACCGTTCACGCTCAGTCGGACCGCGGCGTTAATGTTAGACCCGTCATACATCCTCGCCAATGGCACCTATATGGAGTATCCGCTCGATGGATATCAGTATGCACAAGTGCACACGGCGTCGGATCTAGATCCGACCAGCATTTGGGTCCAAGGAAGCGAGAACTGTCTCAATACCGCGCTGTCTGGGAATGAATACTACGATACGGAGGAATTTGCAAATACGCAGGCCACTTCAGAGCTGTTGTATCAAGCGGTTGGCTTTTCAACGCTTAAGGATGTGCTCTCGCAGCCGCAATGGTGAGTGTACCAAGTTTCTACCAAAAAGGGGGACTTCAATTGCAATTAGCGAGCACCTGCTCCTGGCTCCAGAACCTAAAGCATTGCTATTAGAAGTCATCAGTTCTTAGCTGTGAAAGCCTGAGAAATACTCTTTATTTTACGTGGAATTCTGGGGCTTACACAAAAGCTAGGGACTACTCTAACGCCTATCTCATCTATGACTACCTAAACTACCAATACAGCCACGATTCATCAACCTACGCCCTCCTCTCGGACAACATCTCCTTCGCCGGCGCATATGACCAGCTCCGCTACTATTCCGATCAGCAGCAATGGGCACTATTCGGCAACACGACAGCCGACAACGGCGTCCGCACCATGGCCGGCAAGACACTCGCCGCCCGCGTGCTCGGTCAATTCCAACAGATCGTCGCAACCTCAGGGGAGACGCCGAAGCTGACCCTCCTCTTCACCGAGCACGAGCCCTTCCTATCCTTCTTCGCGCTCGCCGAGCTCGAATTCCTCAACTCAAACTTCTACGGCCTGCCCGCCTACGGCAGCACCATGGCCTTCGAGCTCTTCTCCCTCTCCAACTCGACCGACTTCCCCGCCGCCGCCTCGGACCTCTGGGTGCGCTTCCACTTCCACAACGGCACCGGCTTCACCAACGACTCGAGCCCAGCCGCCGAGCTCCAGGCGTTCCCGCTCTTTGCGCGCGGGCCCAGCAATACCGATGTGCCGTGGCTGGACTTCCAGGACCTGGTCTCCCGCGTCATGACCAGCGCCGTCATGGACTGGTGCACGGCCTGCGACGCCCAGGTCCTCTTCTGCGACGCCTTCACCAACTCCTCCATCGTCATCGCGCTGCCCCCGGGCGCCGACCCTGCCGGCATGTCGCCCGCCGTCGCCGGGGTCGTGGGCGCAGCGGCCACGCTCGGCGCGCTGAGCGTGCTGCTGGCGCTTGCGATGGCGGTGGGCGGCGTGAGGTTTCGTCGCGTCGGCAGGAGTCAGCGCGCGAGGCTGGGCGGGTTCAAGGGCGGGGCGAAGATGGCGAGTGATGCGGATTTGGCGCTGCCGAAGAACGGGGCCGCGGTTGGGGTGGTGGCGGTTGGAGAGGGGGCAGTGGCGGCGGCGGCGGCGGCGGCGGTGGCGGGGGATGT
>KV750535.1:0-23066 GCA_001692915.1 Glonium stellatum
ACGAGCGGGCACGAGGCGGTAGTAAAGCTGCTAGTCGAGCGGAGCGACGTCAAGGCCAACTTAAAGGACAACGACGGTTGAACGCCGCTGTCGTGGGCGGCAACAAACGGGCACGAGGCGGTAGTAAAGCTGCTGGTCGAGCGGAGCGACGTTGAGGCCAACTCAAAGGACACATACGGTTAAATGCCGCTGTCGTGGGCGGCAATGAGCGGGCACGAGGCGGTATTAAAGCTGCTGGTCGAGCGGAGCGACGTCGAGGCCGACTCAAAGGACATATACGGTCAAACGCCGCTGTCGTGGGCGGCAAAATTCGGGCACGAGGCAGTAGTAAAGCTGCTAGTCGAGCGGAGCGACGTTGAGGCCGACTTAAAGGACAACAACGGTCAAACGCCGCTATCGTGGGCGGCAACAAACGGGCACGAGGCGGTAGTAAAGCTGCTGGTCAAGTGGAGCGACGTTGAGGCCGACTCAAAGGACAACAGCGGTCGAACGCCGCTGTCGTGGGCGGCGGCGAACGGGCGCGAGGCGGTAGTAAAGCTGCTGGTCGAGCGGAGCGACGTCGAGGCCGACTCAAAGGACAACGACGGTCGAACGCCGCTGACGTGGGCGTGGTACGGGAGCGGGGCGGTATTAAAGCTATTACAAACTCGGAGCAAATCTTAGTATATTTAAAGTATGTAATATTATTAAACCACCTCCTCGCCCACCACCTGCGTTTATCCATCTCTTATATAGATTTATGGAGTCGCTTATATTAAAGCCGCGCATATTCTCTAAAATTATACTTTGAAATTATGCTTTGAAATGGTGCTTTGAAATCACATTCTCGCCCACTCGGAATAAGGCGAGGTGTTTTTGCTGTTGTGTGGGAACTATAATGGAGTGCCTTAAAGTAAGAATAGTATCCGCATAAAGGGGAAAAACAATTTTGCGATAAATTGTTATATGTTTGGATCATTCTTGTATCTTCAAGGCTTCGAAGAGTTTCCATCTTCGGGGCGTTGGTGCTTGTCCATTTTTAAGCCTTCCGACAGCTTAACCGGCATGCTTTGCTATGTAACGGGTGCTTCGACACTTTGGTGTGACTTAACTACTAATGGCGGAACGGCATTATTTTGTAAATTTACTTGGATGAGTTAGTCCAATAAAGACCTTAGAATAGAGCGGACTTACTCTGGCGCTGCCACAACCCACCCAGGGTAGCTGATGTCAAGTTGTATCTCCTAAATCAAACCCTTCTGACTCTAAAGCCTTCTTTAAGTTTTCGCTGTTTTGTAGGCAAATCAAAATTCTAAGAGAGTACTACTGACAAGAACCTGCTGCCTCTTTGATACAAAATTACGAGGAAACGGCGATGGTGTAAGATTACGTATATAGATTAGTCAGTGGTAGGTATATATACCTGCCGCAGAGGCTCAATAATAGATCATCCTTTTCCCAACAATTAATTTTGTACCACTCTTATGTGGTATTCTTACGTAGAGCTTTGATTAATTCGTCTCTATCATTATATGGCATAGCCGTAATCGTTTATATTAAGGTATGCTTGTAGACAAGTCGAGAGAGGTCGAGGTAGAAGGAATGTCTTTAGGGGGGCCGAGGCACGCTTGTGCATAAAACTTAGGCAGAGTGAGGTCGAAAGGTAATGTCCGGAACGTATTTGCTCCCCTTGACAACGAGATGGTAGAGCGAACGCACGAAATTTAAGGGACAGAGGGAAGAATTTACTGAGTGTTGTTTAGTAAAAGCGATAGGGGCTGCGCTGTACCTTGTTAGGTGAGCGACAACGGGCTAATCTCTTCTGACCTGTTTCTTGAAACTAATAGATATGTTTGTTTATATTCAATTTGGACAATTTCTTTATACAGAGAAAAAAATAACTAAGAAGATTAATTAAATACGTATTTAAAATTCTACATACCTTAGGTATACTCTACGCTCGTCTACTTTGCATCTGGGCCTAAGACACTTATAGATGTACACATGAATTCTGATTAAGTCACTACGAGAAACGAAAAATTAGTCCACTCTAGTAACGATAGAGATAAAGATGGTACAAGAGAGAGCGATCTTCCATGTATTGCGAGGGCTAAAGCGGCTGCCTAAACGCCCGGAAAACTCCACAATGACCCTCTCTCCCTGCATCTGTTAAGGGGTCTATCTAACGTTCTATGATACAAAGAGTTGCCTAACCAACTCATGTTTGCCAGGTCAACAATTACTTCTCTAATAAGACTTTTCTAACCATTCAGTCCAACAGTCAAAGCCCTTCCATTCCCCCCAACCATTTCCGACACTTACACCTTTCACTGAACAACCAGCCCTGTCCGTCTTTCATTTCTCCCTGCCGGGACCGGAACCCACTTTCCCCCTGTTCTCGTATCCGCCGCCCCCTTTACCGCATACCCCGCCACAAACACAAATGCTTCCATCGCCACCGCCACGTTCACCACTTTCACAGTACCATAAATACAGCTGTCAGGAGTTTCTTATGTCACTGTGTGAACGCAAGGCGATGAAAACCTCATCACGGTCTCCTTTTCCATCATCTGGCCGAGCAAACTCTTCTTCCTTTAGGTAACACCCAAGGGACTTGTCCCCCATACATTGATAACAGAAGGGCAGTCCACTCCAGGAAGCTAGCGGGTAACAGGATAGTGCTGTATGAAGAATTTTGAAGAGGGCTTACTGAGGGACCTTGTTCAAAGAGCCATTTTGGCGGTTTCCATGATTGTGAAGGAATAGGGGAGCGAATTGGAGGCTTGTAAATGGGATGAGCGCAGTAGTTAAGGGTGGAGAGAATAGGAGCTGAAGCGGGGCCCTCCACATGTCTCTAGGATTCAACATGATATTTTCAGGTCAGCATGGCGTTTTTCTATGTCTCAGCGGCTTGCTACATGGCAATACGAAAATTATTTCCTAATTGGCGTTGGTCGTAGGCATAGCGTTAAGTCATTGCTGACGGCCTATACGGATATTAAATACTGAAACTCGTTCCAATAAGACAAGGCGGAGGCCTATGCCCAAGCGGGGGGAGGGGTTCGATTTTTTAAGAAGAAACGGATGGGAGCTTCATGATTTGGATAGCCATGTACGTAGCAGTTATATGAATAGGTTAGAAACCTATCTAAAGAAGGAAACACAATTATCTCCACCCTGCTTCCCCTTCCGGTTCTTCGGCGGTTTGAACTTCTCTGCGGCTTTCCTATCCCAATCCGCCTGCTCGAGTTGCTTATGCTGCTCCAAGTTAGATTCAATCTGCCACTCCGCCTAAATACTCTAATTTTAGTGTTCTAGAGTCAGGAAAAGACTCGAGTGAGCAAGGGTTGACCTCACATAGGAACAAAACTTACTTTTTCTGATGAGACAAGACTTGCTCCGTGCCTAGAGTACGTATTCGTTTGGCAACCCCGCTGGAGACCTTTCAGCGCAATCAATACACGCTCGCAACCTACCTCTATTGGTAACAGCAGACAACGTTCCCCATTGTCTTTCTCTGTTCTTGAATTTGACATAGCTTTGTGAATTACATCGCTTGTATCATTCTTATATCAAACCATCTCTTTACCATGCATCAAGAAACTCACTAGCCGATAATCTGCTTCTCGGAAACCAGTTACTCTAGCGCTGGGTATAAATCCATAAAACGCAGCGTTAATTCACAAATTCTTGCTAAACGTGCTATATTACTTTTTTGCGTGCTGGTACAATTACAGGCTCGATTCAATAGGAGCGCCACATGATTGTGGATGAAAAGGTCAGACACCTATAAATAAGAGAGGATGGTATAATACAAAGAAGGATCATTAACGCGAAAGCCTAAACCGAGTTGAGCTTGGCTACGATGTACGAGAGCAAAAAAATAATACACTTGCATACTACTTAATGTAAGTAGCCCAATAGCACTACCGGTCTAAAGCTTGTGCTTGACACTATAGATATGTCAGTTTACTACGGGCGTGGGTGCTACTATAAACTCTACTCACCATTTGATAGTATACCCCCTTCTTCTTCAACAAACTCTGATGATCTCCCTTCTCAAGAACTCTGCCGCTCCCCAACACGAAGATAATATCTGCTTTCTGAATCGTGGCCAGACGCTGTGAAGGGATTAGTCACTATAATGCGGCAGTGGCACCCGAGAGAGTGAGCTGAAAACTTACATGTGCTACAGCAAGAATCGTCCTTCCGCCGTCTCCAGCTGCCCGTTCGATGGCTGCCTGGACCTGCTTTTCGGATTCTGAATCTAGACTCGATGTCGCTTCGTCTAGTAACAAGAGCCTCGGGCGGCGGAGAAGCGCGCGGGCAAGGGCAATGCGTTGCTTCTGGCCACCACTGAGAGACATGCCTTTCGGCCCAAGCTGAGTAGAATAGCCATCCGGGAGTGACACTATGAATTCATGAATTTGAGCATCGACGCAGGCTTGTTCTACGGCTCCATCAGTAGCACTAGCGACATCTACGGAAAGGGCTACATTCTCTCGGATGGTGCCTTTAAAATAAATAAGGTTATTAGGACCCCGGAATATCTAAAACCTCTTCGAGTCGGTGGATCGTACCTTCATATAGAGTCGGCTCTTGTGCGACGAGGCTTATTGCTCGACGATACTCCTTAATTTCCACACTGGAGATATCTTGGTTGCCGCAGATAATGCTTCCTAAATCGGGATCATAAAACCTATCTCACAGTAAGCAGCAAGACAGACAGGTTATCGGTTACAGTGAGAAAATCAATACCTTTCGAGGAGGCTAATAATCGTAGATTTGCCGCAACCTTTGATGAATAAGATGTTAGACGGGCGCTTTAAGTAGTGTTTAGGGTATGAAAGTCCTACCAGAAGCACCAACGAGAGCGGCAAATTGACCTGGCTCGATCTACAGCGCTTTGAGTAAAATTCCCTATCATTGGCTAGACTTCTCACCTTCATGTTCAAACCAGTGATTACAGGGACTTCACGGCTTTTGTAGGTGAAATGCACGTTCTGAAATTGTACTCCAATACCGCTCTCGGATGTCTTGAACTCTTCCGGGTCGCGCTCTTCTTTAATTTTTGAGGGTCGCATACTAAGTATACGATTCGCAGCACCAGTAGCTTCCGCAATATCTACTTGAATCAGTATTTGATGTTCAAGAAGTTGGTGTCGAATATTGTTCTTACTTGGAGCAAATGAGAACCACATTCCCGCAGCTTGGCTCCCCTATAGATTTATCAGTGCACCATAAAGAGATGATCGTGCGCGATCGCAGACCTGAACTACAGCCATGTAGATAATAAAATACTTGAGTATATCATACTCTCGTGATGCAAGTAATGTACCACCGTACCTAATTGATGCTTAGTAACTATATCTTGAGTTGAGGGCGGGAACTTACCAGAAACACAAAGCCATACAAGCCAACTCGATACTATCTGATCCAGCAAATACCACCGTAGAAAACTTCGCTTCGCTAAAAGCTTTTGCTACATGGCCTGTGAGTAACTTCTCGTAGCGATTGCCAATCGTATCCTCCATTATCAATGACATAACTGTACGGAAGGCTCCAACAGCTTCAGTGGCAAACTGAGAGCTATCTTCAAATACTGCAGCATTCATCTTTTCGAATTTCATTTCCAGGCTGACTCGGAGATACCCAGCAGCGAGGATGATTGGAAGTACCGAGAACAAGCCAACAAGTGAGAGCTTCCATCCAAAGGCAAAAGATATAGCGATCGAACCGAGCAAATTAAAAACCGAGATTAAGGCCATTGACATTTCGGTACCCATAAGCTGCTCTAATTGAGTGGGATCACTACTTAACCTCGACGTGAGAGATCCCGCTGAATGGCCTTCCGTGTCAAAGAAGGGTATCCGCTTTCGGACGAGGTTATCGAGGTATTCCTGCCGATAAAAAGTTGAGACAGCCTGATTGGGTTTAGTGCGATAGATATGTTTGAGTGCAACTTACTTACGACGGAGATGATGTGTGAAGCCCATCCAAGAACGAAGTATGCAATTCCAACCCCAAGAGCCAGTATGCCGAACATCCCAGACCAGAAATTCCCTTTACTGACCAGCCTCGATCCAGTATACGTGAAAACTTGAATGATGTTGGCAAATATATATGCTTGGAGTGGATATACAGCTATAAATCATAAGTGCATGTCGATAACGATAGAAGTAAGGAATTACCTCCAGCACCCATAGCACCAAGTACAGTTAAGCTATACGATATCCACCGGGACTTTTGTTCATAAAGAAGGCGCCCAAAACTTCTCACGATGCCGTGATACTTGTATTTAGTGTCATCGTCGGCCTCCCGATTAGTTCCGGACGGATTATGATGGATTGTTTCGGAGTGCTCTGTGGCGTTTGTCTTGGTCGGCTTGAGTGAAATATCATCATTCTGCTCTTCATCTTTGGACATTAATAGTTCTTGGGCATTAACAAGGCCGTAGTAAACACCATCTTCGTTAGTGAGAAGCTGCTCGTGACTGCCTTCTTCCACAAGTTTGCCTTGTCGAAGAACAATAATCTTATCTGCTCGCTTGATTGTGGACAACCGATGTGCAATCACGATTGTAGTCCGGTTCTTTGAGACGCGATCCAGGGCCTCTTGTACAATGCGCTCAGTACGGACATCGATTGCGCTGGTAGCTTCGTCTAGAATAAGTATTGGTGGCTTCTTGATAATACTGCGTGCGATGGCTAGGCGCTGGCGCTGACCTCCTGACATTTTGATACCGCTCTCTCCCACGAATGTATCATAGCCCTAAATAAATTAGCCGTGTTAAGTGTGGAATCATGACGAGATTTTAGGTGATGATTGCGTGACGAAGAAATGTAGCTAATGACTATAGCACGAAGACCATTTGATAAAGGAGTTACGACTCGTTAGGATGATAGTGCGCTGTAAATGGGTGAAAAGACGGCCGCTATGAGTACTCACAAGAGGTAATTTCTCAATAAATTCGTCTGCATACGCTTCCTTGCATGCGTCTACGACTAGTTCCATTTTTTCTTCCTTAGTTGCGTCTTGCCATTGCGTCCCACAAAGCCCGTATGCGACGTTGTTGTAGATTGTGTCATTAAATAGAAAAGGCTCTTGTTGAACGAGTCCTATTTGAGCTCGCCACCACTTGAGATCAACATTTCGAAGATCCACACCACCAGCTTTAACTGTCCCCCTGCATTTCTCTAAATAGGTATGCTCCTTGTCATCGATTTTGACTTTAGTATTTCCGTCCTCGTGGGTGCTTTTGTCTCCCGCCGGTTGAATATCACCCTCTCTTGAAAGTCTTGTATCCTTGCCAGAAGACGCCTTTGACCCTGTACCTGAGAGGTCGTACCATCGTTCAAGAAGGGCGACAATAGTACTTTTGCCCGACCCCGAGGGCCCCACTATCGCTGTTACTTTGCCGGCTTCGAAATGTAAATTGAGGTGATCCAGGATTTGAACATCCGGTCGGCCGGGGTAAACGAAGGAGACCTCCTCTAAATCGATGTTAGCGGTTGCGGAGACATCCGGATCCTTGAAGCCTTTGGTATCGGGGACTTCGGCATCAATAGTTGTGAATAACTCGGTTGCTGCCGACGAGGCTTTTGAAATTGCGATAATGGGAGCGGTGAGTCGACCAATGCTCATAACTGCCATCATAACGGAGAAAAGAACGCTGACGACGTTAGCCATTTATTTTGCACTGATACCGAAAATATACAATGGAAACTCAACACTTACATTACAATTGTATTTATAGCGTGTATGTGGCCTCTTGTGTATTGCCGTATCCCAAACCAGAATGTAAGTCCGAACGTGGCATACATTGCAAAGAATGACGGCGCCATCATTAGTCCCATAAGAGGGCCATTCTTCAGCTCAGAGCGCTTTGCCCGCATCAACCAACTATTATGTTGCCCAGACAGCCGTTCCTCTGCGCCAAAAGCTACAACAACTCGAATCGAGGAGAAAATTTCAAATGCAAGGGCTGAGGCCTGTTCTTGCGCATGCTCGGTCCTCTTATGAATCCTAATAAAAATAGGAAGTATTATTCCGTATGCGATGAGAATAAATGGGACCGAGGCACTGGCAACAAAGGTAAGTAACCAGTTATAAATGAAGGCCACAACATATAGTCCTCCGGTGAATGCAAAGGCTTGTACTAGCATGGCAAGCTGTTGAGATATGGCCAGCTGTATAGTGTTAGATGAAGTCGTAATCCGAGTAGCGACCTTTCCCGGAGATATTGTGTCGATGGTGCCCACCGGCTGAACGAAAAGAGCTCGCAGGTAGGCCAGACGGAGTGCAGCAGAAATCCGCAGCCCGCTTATTCTGACAGTCAGCTGGTCTTTTTAGCGTTCGTATACTGCGGATTTTTCGTGATTGACTTACCATTGAAATATATGAAAGCACAAATTTCCCTATGAAAAGGTACACGATATAGAGCCTAAGAACAAATTTAGCATTTTGTGCTGGAGGAAACAATTTCTCGCCTGGGGGCGGTGAAAATAGGGGCGTGAGAATAGGGGAAGACCGGCGCGTAATTGTATAGCGAAATAGGGCATAGAGATCCGAATGCCTTTAAGGAACCGTGAACGTCCTCATATACGGGCTTCTTCATATGGCGGTAACGCGTCTCGAAGACACTGGCTAGAAGAAGGGCTGCAAGGGCGCCTAGGCATTCGTACAAAGTTTGTAGCAAGCAAAATGCATTGGAATGGATTGCTTCTGGCGACTGGGTAAGAGAGCTTAACTCACGCGTTACGGTTTACTTGAGCTTGAAACTCGGCCTTTGTGACAGTCGTGTTGGGCATAAAATATCCAGCAAAATTCCCGACAAGTTGCCCTATAATAACTTAGAAAAGGTATTTCATGACCGAGGCGATACGCATACCAAAGACAACATTCATGAGAGGCATGGCCTACACATTACAATTTTAGTGGTTGCCCATCCTTGAGAAGCAGCTTAAGTACTTACAATCCCAGCACCAATAGAGGCGACTAGAGAAGCACCCATAAGTACCCAATCTAGGGGAGTTGCGTAAGAGAGGACTCTCTAACCATAGAGCCAAGTCTTCAGCCTCAAATCATCATTTACAAAGCCGATTGGTGCCTCTTACGAAGAAGTTTTTTAGGCTGGCTTTCTCCTTGTTATCCTTGCCATCACTTTTCTCTTTCATGTTCATAACACCACTCTTTTCCTTCTCAGTCGCCTTTGCGGTTTTAGCGTCCGTTCTGGATGCATCGTGACTTTCTGGTGGTGCGGGAGGCGGCGATGTTTTCCCTTTACGGAAGCCAGCCATAGCGTATTAAAGCCTCGCACTTGATGAAATATTGAGATTTTACAAGCGTAACTACCATCACCCAGAGGACACGAGTGCTGACATGTTATTGAAAAGTGAAAAAGTGATGCCTGGAGCTCCTAGTGAGATGCAACATTCCCTAGGTGAAGACTGTCAGGTGTCGGCAATGCCAAGTTCCGATACGCGTCGATACGAGGAAAGCGGAAAAGGAGCCGCCGAATCATCTCTATTGCATTTCACAACCGAGATTGTGGGTCATTTGGTGGATGACGCATAGTCCTGTGAGTGTTCTAAGCTGCTTATAACTTTGAGAAATTTGGTGCTGGTCTACTCTGTACACATCCACGATTGTGGAAGCGCAGGGGCAGCTATGAGGTGAGTCATAAGTATGTACACAATGAGTCAAGGTTCCCACAGTAGTGCTTCTTCACCTATTAACACTCATCTCAGAACAAGATGGGCCAATGTATTCCTAACAGCTAAGCACTCGAGCCCAGTTACGATCCGTGTTTGCTCATGCGATCCGTCGTGTGATATTGGAGAAAGAACTGTGGGGCGGGCGTCTACCCCCAGCCGCGTTCTCTTGATGAGAAGCACGTATTGATATCTGCTCCACAACTATATCTAGGCATATACATACATTTCATATGACTATTACCGTCTTCCAGGCTTGGAAGCCTCCTTCCACCTTAGCCCCAGCTGGCGAGATGACGTTAAGAAATTGCTCCCTATCTAGACCATCTCCTAAAGAGCTGGAGGACATTTGCTTTTCTATCGCCTAATCACCATATTAAAGACATTCACTGTGAGATGTTTGCCTGCCTAGTAGGCTAAGAAGATCCGCCTGCCGAGGTATGGGCTGTTCGTGAATCTCCGCGTCTTAAAATCTAGGTAGGACGATAATTGTTGGTCAGAATATAGCGTTTTAGGATCGTACCATAATGCTGAAAAGTAAGTTCTGCAATCTGTTCTTTCTGCAAATAGGGCGATACTCCAGCAGCCGCACTCGTACTCGTGTGGCTTGCATATATCTTGGCATATCGGCGCACGGCGCTGTGTCGGTAGTTCAGCCTTACCGACCTACCGTCAACGTCAATGCGGCGCTTGATGGAGCATTCAAGACGAGGCCACTTTATATAACAGGGTAACAATGAGACCACAAATCATGAAGATTTATTGTGACACTCTCTCAAGGGTCTGAAATCAATCTTAGAAGAGACTGATGGGCTCTAAAAATTTCTCGCTCTATACAAGTACGCATAAGACTTTCTCTGATGGGGGCTATCATCTGGGGAAGGCATGTTTGTCTGAGTTGTGCGCTTAAGGCTAGTGAAGGACATCCATGACTGGATGATAACCATAAGGGCTCTGGTATAAAGTGTCTTTGGATATATTTGGTAGGGGAATAGCGAGGCGACTAAGTCGTGAAGCATAGGAAGCAACTATCTCAAGGTCCCTGTTGTAAAAGTTGAAAAGAGGGCTTAAGAGTTCATGACTCGCCTAGAGTAAATACACCACCAATGCCAAGAATTATCTCAAGGAAAAGGTCGAGCTTTTCGGTATTTTGGAAATAGAGATCGATTGATGTTGTTAAACTAAGCTGGAGCAGTAGACTTCCCTTGCGTAAGTTAAATACGATTGAGCATATATTTAATATGCGAGAACCACACCTCAAACATTTGTTCTCCCATAGCAAGACCTCAGTAACTATGCTAACATGACGAATACGTGTCAAAGCCCGAAGAACTCCACAAATGCGCACCATGTACGTCTTGTCCGTCCGCATCATAACACATCAATTATATCCGCGCCCCACCTCATCATTCCGCACCATTCAACTCCAAACTCAACCCTACGGATCAACTCGATCATAAATTTAGATCTTATACACGAGACCATCAGAATACCTGTATGCGGCGTTAGTGAATAATTCATTAGTGGAAGGATGTGTAAGGCACTCACATAATCTTGTTCCTCTCGTCAAGTGCTTTCAACGCTTTATCTGCCTCCTCATTACTAAACTCTTCTCTAACGCCACCTCTTGCGATCTTCGCGTTCACAGCCGCAACAAGTGGTTCGACATCTGCAGTATCATTCGCAAATAACGGTCCATCGATCAGCTGACCCAACGCTGTCTGGAAGATCTGCAGACGTGCCGGTGTAATTGCAGCGCCCGCTCCTGCGGTTGAAGATGCAGCTTGAGACTCGTCCTGGGTATCTGTTTGTGAGGGCAGAAGCTGAGACGCGGGCTGAGAAGAGGCAACGGAGAACTGCGACGAGGGCCCCGCCGTACCGGTTGCGCCTGTGCGGCTAGACTTTGTGCGCTGAGTTCTTGGTGTGGCGGTATACAAGTCATCTCCCGCCGAGTCGCCATCGTCATCATCGTTCGAATTAGATCCAGCGGCTCTAGTCCCGTTCGCGGTTCCGTTCCCTCCACTACGCTGGCTTCTGGTGCTTAGTCCACCGGTTCGCCGGGGTGTTGTACCACGCGTGCGCTGGGTTTCATCGCCACCGTCATCATCGTCTGATGAATTGTCGTCCGAGTCGCTCGACATAGCGTCTGGTTCCCTGGTTATTTTCCTCCTCTTCCTCCTCTCGATCTCAACAACTTCCTTGAAGAGAGCGAAGCGCAGGATCCCTTCTGCGACTTTGGCGTCTTTCTCCTCGACACGATTTGAGAGTCTCGCCTTCGCATGAGCAGTAGCCAAACGGATGAGTGTCTCGAGTGTACGTGCCGTCATGGGGCTGGTGCGCCTTTGGTTTGTTTCGAGTTCGTCATTACGAAGAGCTGAGTATGTTGCTACAATGTGATCCGCCGCGCCTTTCGTTAATATGGGCTTTATCCGATTCTTTGCATATTGGATATACTTCTTAATGAAAGGAATGCTGAGCACTTCGACTCTTTTTGCAGCACCCCTGCCAATGGTAATATTAACACCAGAGTGTAGCATTACGTTGTACTTTTCGTAAACGTCTGTTGGCTTGTTCACGTCTTCGCCGTCGTCGAGCCCGACGCCTAGTGTTTGAGCACCTTGATCTCTCACCGGCGCGCCCTCCTCAGTGCCGGGCTGTCTGTACCGGTGCATACGCAGGACATGTTCACTGACATGCCTATCTCTTGCATCTTCGATGTCATCTGTAACCACAAAAAGCAGATCGAAACGGGATAGCAGCGAATCCGGCAGCGCGATGTTGCGATGAGGATCTTTGTGAGTATCGTACTGGCCAAAAATGGGATTTGCGGCTGCAATGACACTACATCTTGCATTCAAACTGGTATGAATTCCAGCTTTAGCAATTGTCACAGTTTGCTGTTCCATAACTTCGTGGATTGCGACACGATCTACATCGCTCATCTTGTCAAACTCGTCGATGCAAACCACGCCGCGGTCGGCAAGAACCATAGCACCGGCTTCAAGGCGGCGTTCACCAGTTTCTTTATCCGAGGTCACGGCAGCTGTAAGACCAACACCTGAGGAGCCACGGCCAGTTGTTGCAATGGCGAGAGGAGCGGTATTGAGGACGAAGCGGAGGAGCTGGGATTTGGCTGTTGAAGGGTCACCGACCATCAAGATGTTAATATCACCACGAAGATGAGTCCCATTATCGAGATTTTTCTCTACGCCACCGAGAAGCATAAGAAGGATTGCTTTCTTAATGTAATCATGTCCGTAGATGGACGGTGCTAATGATTGGGAGAGCAGGTCAAAAACTCGGCGATTCTTGGAGATTTTGTTGATGTTGCGAATGTCGGTGTCGGTGATCGTGGCTTGGGCAATGCCGCCACCCGATTTAGAAGAGAGCAGAATCACATTATTAGCTAGAATGAGCGTGCGGAATGTTGAGCTGCCAGAGCTCGCGTTGCGGTTTCCTAAGGAGCGATAGATACCAACAAGTTGAATGCGGTCGCCGGGTTTGACACGGTCCACGAGGTCGTCGTCCATAATAACATCGACGCCGCGAGGGAGCTGTCCAGCGGGTGCGCGTTCAGGCATCTCTTGAATCGATATGGTTTGGTGGTCGCGGTAAGTGCAGTAACCGTATTCCGTGATGAGCTGAAAGCGCATAAGAAATAACTCTTTATAAAGGTCATAACACTCACGGGATTGCCGTCCTCATCCTCTGTGGGATAGACGCTGGTGCTAGCCGCTCCATTTGCTGTCATCGTTTGGTCTCGGTATTCTCGAGAATGAAACTTTTTCTGGTTCTCATTGTAGTGTATACTTTTAACGACCTTCGGTCGCACTAGTGAGCACTTTGTGACGATTCCTTCCAGCGAAACCATATGGTTAAGCTGGCTTGAGCCTAGCGTTCGAGGATTGCAGGCATATTCGCCAAAACTCCCGACAAAGGCACAGTAGTAAACCTAGACTCATCAATATTGCCCTTATTTGGTGCACAGAGTATGGAACATACCGCTTCCTCGGCGCTTTCTTTCGCTGGACGATTCGGAAGGGTCTTGATAACATTCTTCAATGCCATGTCGAATGCTGGCACATAGTCAAAGGGTGAATTGAGTAAACTAAAACGTGTCAGCTCTATATTACTCCCTCAAATTCGTAGTTACATACCCATCTGATAGTTCTCGATTATGCGCCCTGATTTCATCCAAGCTGACCTGTTTTCCATGAATAAGAGTCCAACATCTGTCTGATGTATTATAAACGTACCGTAAGCCTCCGCAAGCTACGATTAAGCATTAACACTATTTCCGCTCGGTAGCTGGGCATTGTCAGTGTGCGCTTGGGGTCAGGGGCTTCGTTGACTAAGGGGATACCTTCGTGCATGTTGATCACCTTTAAAAACAGTTAGTTGTAGTGCTCGAACGACGATATAGAAGACATACTTGGGTCTAAGAACTCTTCTGCAGCCCGTACGCGATCTCTTACTGCCTCGTCTCTAATTTGGCCGTCCATGTCAAAGGGGTTGCGGCGCTCAAAGGAGCGTCTTTCTCAATTTCTCCTTTATCGCAATGTATGATAAAAAATTAAGACGGGCTGAGATAAGCGGGAGGGAGTTGAGCGACACAGTGTTGCGGAATGGGAGATTTGTGCAAAGAGGGGTGAAATTGGTGGTTGGGTCGGAGGAAAGTCGCGAGTCGCGTCCAGAAAACCACTTTACACGGTCGCGATAACACTAAGCTTGTTCAGGAATTTGGTTTACGGGCTCGTTTACTGCCACAGTCCCAGCCACTCGTGGCGCTAGGCACCTTCAGCGCTTCATATACTCCTCCCCTTGGGTATGCTGCTCGTATGTCTTGCCCGTATAATTATCCATCAGCCTAGCCGCTAGCTTTCGCTTCCGACGGGTAAAACATCAATTGATCCTTGCGCATGGCTGTGCAATTTGCCTTGAATTGTTCTATAATTATATCGGCTCTCCTCTTCGGCTCCTTGCCCGGACGTCATCTTTGAAATATCTATTGGTTTAGGTACGACACTCCGCCTACAATTGTTGATACACCTCTCTCTAACATTCATCATGCTCTCGCTGGACCTCTCCGAAGAACACTGGCTGTACAGTAATGTCTTCTGCGCGATATGCGGAACGGCATTCTGGCGACATCCGTGCGAAGAATGGGCTGGGAAGGTCGTGCTGCTGACCGAACACGATTCCTCAGAACTTCCACCCATCGCCGGCTGGACTGCCAAACACGAATCAAAACGGGGCGCCCAGGTGCTTGAATGGCCTGCTGTTATTACCGAAGGTTCGCGCTGTCAACTTGTTCACGGAGAAGCTTCGGTGAATGCCTACAGCGATTGGGACCTGTCGCAAAATTTTCCGGTGCACGAAGCATGTCTTGAGCTTGCAAAGCAAATCATCCAGGTGCGATCGAAAAACAGAGATTCCACGAAAAAAACTCACCCCCGACAAGTCACGTCCGTGTCGGATTTATTCGAGGTACTGATGGCCCGGAGATCGACTTGGGACTGGGGGATAACCGAGAAACTGGACGCGCCCCATAACTATTACTTACCCCGGGAGTACTATGTTCACAACATTTATTACGACCGAGAGTGTTTGACGAAGGAAGAAAAAGATGTTCTGGAGGCAGATCCCCTCGACATTCCTGACTTAGTTGAAAGCCTTATTTCTTGCCTTCAGCCACTTCCGCAACGCTCTCATGAGAATCTATCAGCCTTTCGCGTGCAATTCCAAAGGAGAATTGAAAGCTTACCTGCAGAGCTATTCCTATCTGTTCTCGACTACCTGTACCCACTTAAGATCGACTCTTCTGAATGCACTCGACTCCTCTCTCCGTCAATATGGAAAGGAATGCTTCTCAACGGACAAATAATTCCATTTCTGTCCGATTTAGATAGCACCGACTTCGAACAAGAGTTATTAAACTGCTCATGTCCAGCAGAACTAGACTATGAGCGCCTCGTCCGTCAACTGACGCAAGTCGCCCCCAAACTCAACATGGCATTACTACCAGACTTATCCGTAGGTCTCCGTAATAGAATACGTATATGGAAATTAGTGCAAGAAATGTACGTTGGAGACTACGGCGATTGGTACAATAAATGTATGTCAGGAACGATTTGAAGAGGTGTAATTTTTAAAGAGGAGGTTACGAAGTTTAATGAACGATCTCTCCAGGATCTTGACTTTCATATCATAAATCGTCTTTTCTCGATGGTGGGTGCGGCTTGGGGTCTTTCCTATATTAAAGATTCTGCCTGTTACTCAATCTGCCTGCGCCAGCTCTCGATATATTCCAGAAGTCAGCCAGATATTCCTCTTCGAGATTATTTTCCACACAGGAAGATCTGATCTCCAACCCCCTCAAACGACGCCTGGTCATCCTCGAAATATACCTCGTCATACTGCACCTCCACACACTTCCCGCCTCCCGTCGGTCCAACGTGTGGACAATGGACCTGCGGCCTGATCCTTGCTGGCAACACATGCACAAACCGACACACGACATCATCGCCCCATAGCTCATCTACGATGCCAAATCGCTTGGTGTATAGCACATCCACGCAATCAGTCACATCCTTGTACTAGAGGTTCGGCCCAGTGCAGAGCTGCTGTATAGACCCGCACAGACCAAGGATACTATCGTCCACTAGCACTGCAATAGATAACGAACCGGGATTGTATGCTAAAGGACAGTCTTTAGGCGCTGTGCCGCCAAAGTAGAGCTCAAAGGGCAAGATTCGGGATCCAAGCGTCGTAGGCCAGCACAGCACCATCTTGGCCAAATTTCCAGAACGCAATCTGCGGCCAACAACACCCTATTAGCAGACACAATCAAATAACCCCACGCGTCACGTCAATTCGCTGAGACCGGACGGACAAAGAAATTAGACGGATGGAATTGGAGGCTGATGCCGTCCCACGACAACTCACCTCCTTAAGATACGTTAAATGTTTCCCAAAATCCGGCCTGCTCTGGTTCAGCACTCTTGCGTCAAACTTCACCATACTGCTAGCGACATCTCCGCAACTTCAAAACTCAACCGCATTCGCGCTCGCGAATGCCGCGTAGAAAGGCGCCTGCGGCACGGGCGCCAACCCGAAAAAGAACTCTGCGCTTTCTTTAAAGCCGCTAAAGTTGCCCAATAGCGTCACACGGCCTGTCGCGTTAGCGTTAAAGAGTTCTGCCGGGATCGCAGAGAAGCCTTGCGCAATGAAGGGGACATTGTTCGGGAATACAGTCAAGTTGTAGATCGCTTTGATGGTGGCGAGATTGCGGGAAGCCTGAGAGCTGTGGTTGTTCGCCCAGCAGAGAAGAATAAGGGTAGCGAGGGGGAGGAAGAGGGGTGAGATGTTGGTGTTCTTCATAATCATATTAGCGTAGTAATCATAATCTAATACAGGAAACTCACGAGTTGTTTTCTTACAGCCCGAACCTATTTGCATTGAGTGTCTCAAGGGTATATATACCGTAATGTAGTGTTTATAGACGAGCAGTCTTTCAAAGTTATTCTCGATCTGAAAACCCTGGAACTCAGCTATCCACGTGAATGCACGTGGATGTCATATATGCCGATTCGATCCACTAGTCTCACCCGTAGACTTGTGATAGGCTACGGCCTATCTCGATATCCCGTAACAGGGTTTGCTGGCCCCAATAAGCATCCTGTGGCTATGATGCAGCCAATCGTTTAGAGTCCAGAGGCGGGGAGTTTTCAGCTTTGAAACCTCGACCTACGACCACGGCCGCGGCATACTAGGGATAAGAAACTTGATGCTTGTTCCGGCATGAGTAACCCTTCCATGATAGGGTGCCTCCTTAAATAAGGAGTGGTAATGTATTAGATAAAGTTATATAATAGCACAATATCGTTAGCATTGTAACATATGCTGATAGCCCATTCTTAACGTCCTGTTAGTGTTATATGCAAAGCGACACTCCTAGTTTGCATGTGCTCCAATCATATATAAGCAGAAAATCCCGCAGCTGAGCGGTGAGAGGACAGCTCAGAAGCCCCGGAGCAGCCACAGCTAGCTTAGGGTAAGCGCCGTTGGAAATACAAGACCAGCTGAGTTTTACAGGGCACTCCACGGCCAATCGGCATATGAAGGTATGTGACTTGAACCAGATGGAGTGATGGTTCCAGTGTTGTGATTGATTGGAGCAAGAGATTTGAAAATCGGAAAGAGGATATTCGCTGTATTAGCATTTTTAGAGGCTGGATATTGGCTATAGAAGCATGTCCTCTACAGTGAGCACTGTCAATAAAGATTTCCCCGCCTGTGCGTTTAACTAGCCCGCTCATTTTAGCTTGCGAGATTAACAACTAAGAGCCTGTTATCCTAAAGTGGCTTTGCGCTTCTTCCCTTCAGCCCTTTATAGCCACTAGCTGAGCGAGCTTATTCTGAAACAGCAACCCAGCCAGCAGCCTCGGATCCTTGCAAAGCAAGCTGGTTTACTAGGATTAACCTTCGAATAGGACTCGACATACGATTGAAGCGCTCTGTTTATGGTCTTAATAATTGTCAAGTTCGACTCTGAGTAAATACGGAACTAGATTTATTAGCAAATCCGTTATAAGATCATGCTGCGACATATTCCGCCACAGGGATCGTGTAATCGGCTGGATATTTCTGACTGGCTCCTTTCTTAGGAGATCTAGTTTTGCTGCATATGTTTCAAGAAATACCTAGCCATTGCTGGTTTTAAAAAACCGAAAGAGAACAGTTAACCCTCATTGGCACCAGAGGCGCGATGGCTTGGATATAATGCCTCCAGAGTTAAAATGGTTTCTTCTAAGGTTGATGACCAACGGAATGGCGCGATGCCTTTTGTTCGGTGCTCCGGGGGCTAGGTTATGTTAAACAAATTTTAGAAGGTCGTTTCTTTGCTATGTGTGATCTTTCCGGATACATGGAGGTTATTATACGGGTATGGATCCAACCTACTAGTCTCCATTTGCCTTATCATCCTTATATTTCTAATTTATACTTCTTCCCTCTCTTCTCCCTCAGTTTGTCCCTTCTTTTTTCCATTCTCCTCTCCCTTCGTCTTCCCAAAACTCTCCCCATAATCCTCCCACAACTTCCCCACCTTCTCACCAAACAGGTCTTCCCAAAACATATCCTCGTCATACTTCCGCTCTCTCAAAGCCTCATTAACCCTCCTCACACTCCCCTCCCCAAACCTCTTCTCCAAATACTCAAGAAAATACCCGGTATGCTGATACCCAGCATCCCAATCCCCATCAACCTCCTGCTTCCAATGCGGCGGCACCAACCCGCTCCTCAAGCGCACCCAATCCGCAATGCCCTCAATCAGCCCGCCCGGCGCCGTCCCCTTAGCACTCCACTGCCAACAATGCACCATCTCATGGCGAATAACGCCGAGCAACTCCTGCGCGCGCCGCGCCTCCGGCACCGCCGCAATATAGTTGGTCGAGAAGTGGATCTCCTTGTGGTCGTCGTCGAGGTCCTTGCCGACGGTGTACGCGACCCCGGACATGGAGCGCAGGACCAGGGTGACGGAGCGGGTCGGCGGGATGCAGTGCGGCGGCAGGCCGCGGTAGAGGTGGGAGAGCACGCCGGCGACGGCTTCCTCGAGCGCGGTGGGGGCGGAGACCAGTGCTAGGAAGGATTGTGCGCCGGGCTGGGAGAGGTCGCGCAGCTCGAGGCGCAGGAGTGGTGGCCGTTTCGGCTTGGGGGCTGCGGGGGGAGGGGCGGCGGCGGGGGACATGGCTTGTTGGAAGTATTTCGGGGTGGCTGGGGGCATGAGGGGTGCGGTTGAAGTGGTGGGTACGTGCTTATGTGTGCGTTAAGTGTAATGGGAGGAGGGTATTGGAAGCTGCCACAGGCGGGTAACTAGCTATGCAGATGCGAGGCTGTAGGGCTGATAGCTGAGGCTATCGATACCCTTGCGATATCTAGCCCGCCAAGAAGCTAGTCCGTAAAAAGTAAGCAGGACTGTGCTGTGCAAAAGGGCAGGGGACATCCCTGGGGATGCTATGCCGTAGGAGGCCGAGGCTGTATATTGGCCATGACCTATATTTCCGCTCCAAATTCTAATTCTAATTCTCTATCTGTTATATGCAGATGATACAAACAATTGATAAAATCCACCACTCTAAAAGTGTTTCGAAGCGAGAGGAAGTAACGAGAGGGTATGTCCAGGATGGCAGTATCCTGAGCAGCCTTAAGGTTACCGTCTGCTACTTCAATTCACTAGGCGACGTTTTAAAAAACTGCGGGAATATATCTCTCAGCTCCTCAAGGTCTCTTATTTGATACTGGCCTGCTGGATGGTCCGGATCTGGATCCGAATAATCTAAAAGATGAACAGCTGTCCAGCCCAAAGCTTGTGCAGCTTTTGCGTTGATGTAAGAATCATCTGGACATTTCAGTAAGTCACCCTTCTCCTCAATTTTATACTACAGTTCTACAGGGTAGGAATACTTGCCTACAAAATAGCAGTCTTTCGGAGATTGTACTCCAGCCTCCTGCATGACTTTCATAAACATATCTGTGTGCGGCTTGCACACGAATTTTTCTGCGCCATAATCGCAATAGGTGATTCCTTCAAAAAGATCATCGACTTCTAACAACCGAACCACCCTCTTTCCATGCGTAATGTACGCGTTTGTAAATAGCCATAGTCGCACCTGGCTGCGATCGATATCCTCGAGCAGTTTTCGTAGCGAGGGGTTGGGTTTGATGACCTTTTCGAGCGGTAATGCATCATCTACTTTGCTGTTGTACTCGAGAGCATCAACTTTGTGATGGCGGACGAGGCCCTCGATTGCCAACCCGTACTCCCTATAGTACTTGAGATGAAGCTCGTTGGCGTCCCGTTGTGACAGTGAGAGATGGGTTTGAAAATATTGGTCTAGCAATATGAGACAAGAACGTAGAGAAGTTACGGAAGAAAAAAGATACGTATATTGGAAAGGGAAATAAGAAGCTTGATGTAGCTTGATGTAGATGAAGTACAAGTGGAAAATCCTACCAATGAGATCTGACATCAGGTTTGCCACCTTCATACCTAGAATAGAGTCAGAACATACGGGTACAACTACGAGGAGATTTTCAGAAAAGACAAACTCTTAGGATATAACTAGAAACCATGTTAGAACAACAGAAGGATATATTGGAGAAGTTATTGCGTACGCAGTTGTCAATATCAAAAAAGAAGACCGGCTTCTGAGTCATTTCGCCCATTACGAAGTCTACAGAAGAAGATACAAAAGCTGAAAAGAAGATGCTCCCAAATATAAAATACCCAAGGACTGCATACAAATAAGGCATGCCACAAATATATTTCAAGCGTCTTTGATATGTCTTTGTTGGTTGTTACTGGGAAGATGGTTTGAACTGCCAGGTGGACTATTTAGCTCACCCTGGCTAGAAGGCCTTGGCACGACTCGGGAAATTCGCTTCAACTCCATCGGTCGACTCGACTCTCTCCTTCTCCAACACTCAGCATCTCGCCCGCTTTCACCGTCGCCCGCAGTTTATTGGTCATCATGCGCCTTGCTCGCAGTAATATTCAGCATCGAATCTTTGATTGACGAGGCGCTTGCCTCTAGGAAAAAATAAAATAAAAGCCACGGTCGGCATTGCAAAAAGGCCAGCCTGTGTCGCGCAATGTCGTCGGGGATCACAACAGCATCGCTTCTGAACGGCAACAGCGACATGTCCTCTGAGGCTCGTCGTTATACTGACTTCTACGAGAGGCTGTTCCAGCTTCAGGACGAAGTGTTTGCTGGCAAACATCCCCGGATCAAGCTCCCTGACTCCATTTTAGAACAGGTTGCACCGCGTCATGTTCAGAATATTTCTTCCTCATACAGACCTACGGCTAACGGGACTGCCAATGGAGCTGCCTCGAGCCTCCACACCTCCTCATACCCGGAGACTCCCTCGTATTTTTACCAACCTACAGTTGCTTTCGTTCCCCAGCCGCCGAATGGGCAGCGGCCCTTTTCGGCGAAACCCTCATCCAGCATCGATCCGGTGCTTCTTACAAAATCTGATGACTTGGTGAAAGCCGAATTGGGGCTTAAACGGCAGCGGATAGAACGTGCAATCAAGGATCAGGTTGACAAAAGAGGCCCAACTCGCGATAGCGATTTGGCTTTAGCTGCTGAAGCGCGTTTTGATGTGGATGATCTCCTAGCCAAAGCCTTGGAGCTCGTAAAACCGATCTCAGGTTTGCAGACCAGCGCTAATCGCAACAGCGACGGCAGTGATTCATTCGATGAGAATTCATACTACTCAAGTCAAGCAAACAGTTGGTCTTCGGAGGATGTTGAAACGCAAAATGTCGACAATGCTGATGCAGCTGGAGCCGTAACATCGCAGGGCGGAGTTCGAGATCGCGAAACTGATGCTTCTAAAAACAAAAATCTGGACAGCCAGCCATTCACGAGTACACAGGATGAGGATCAGTATGAGCCTGCTGATGATCTTCATTTCTACGCAACTGCTGCAGAAACATCCCGCGATGAGAGAGAAGAGTCTGAATACTCACCACCACCCGCCGCAGATGCATTCACAACAGACGCACAAGCAGAAGGCTCTCACAGGACAGAGTACAACAGAGGACAGGGACACAGTGGTTTAGAGCAATCTGGTGGTATAAATGGGTATGGCTACAATAGACCTTCCTCTCCTACTTCTCCTGCAGTACCAGTCATCAGGAACCATATCCGATCACCCGTAGCTCCTCAGCCAGCTCGCGTATCTCCGCTTGCTTTCACAAAGGTCCCTAAGATGGACCAAGGTCGTCGGAACGGCCAACAAGAGAACAGAAGAGGTTATGCATCTCCTAGATTTGATGACAACAGATCGAATGATCATGCTAGCTCTAGTCGCGCCGATCACGCATCTCCTAGAAATTCACGGAGACAAAGCCCGGCCGCTCCCCAGCAGGGCGTCCGCAACCCTCGAAAACGGCGAAGGGATGCGGAAAACGGCGAGAAGCGCGGGCGCGGTGGGAATAAGCGTGTTGCACGATCCCCAGAGCCCTACATCAAAGAGGAACCAACTTCGCCGCCTCCGTTCGCAAGCTTTTCAGACCCTCAGCCCAGCCGGCAGAGAGTGATAAGGCAATTACCAGAGGACGTTGAGATAGTCTCAGCAAGGGAGGCCCGGACCCAGCCCGTTTACTATAGAGAGCAGGAGCCACTACCACGGGCATACCGACATATCGAGGAGCCCATATCCCCCACGATAGTCCGCGTGCCATCACGGACGGCGCACCGGAGGCTAGAGCGCGACGATCAGGATCTGAGGCGAGTTGCCAGTCTCCAATATGCCCGCCGTCCTTATTCCCCCACAGGCCCCGAGCCGCTGCTCTACTCCCCC
>KV750538.1:0-18657 GCA_001692915.1 Glonium stellatum
CCCGCGGCGGGCGGCGGCATAACTCTCGGTGCTGAGGTGGGATTGCAGGCACCATTCGGCCACGATGTAGATCATGCCGATGCCCATAGTTGTTGAACCTAGGACCGTCCCGGATGTCCAGTAGTACTTGACCCAGGGCGAGTTTGTAACGTCGCTTTGGGTGAAGTCGAGATATCCACCGCCTCCGGCCCACCTGCTTGTCACGCACTCACATGTGCGGTAGCTGCCGAAGGTTTGTGCGAGCACGATGTAGATGAGCCAGGTTGTATTGATAAATTCGACGGGTATAAAAAAGAAGCGCCGGGTCCACTCTTTAGAGTTATACTCATGGATAGTGAGAAAGGAGGCCTTCATCTTATGCTCGACTCGTTGAAGTTTATGCTTCTTATTGCTAAGCGGGAAGATCCCGACGCATTTGACGGTCACCCGGATGAGGAGATTCTCGAACGTATCGCGGAAGTCTGAGAGTGCCTCGGAGGCGCGTTGGAGTATGCCTCGCGAGCTGCGTTCGAGACGCGCAAAGGAAGCAGTGCTCTCTAGACGCGTACGGCTTCGGGCTAACCATTGCGGCTGCTCAACATAGACAGGAGATGATGCCCACCAGACTAAGAGCTCGAGGAACAGTAACGCGAGGCTTATGCAGAAAAAGATCAGGTAACCACCGCTTCGGCATCCTAAACCGACTGTGGGCGTAAAGTATGACAAGATGAATGCACCAGCCACAGTCCAAGTCACGATAATTATCGACGAGAGAATCTGCCAGAGTTCACGGAAATCAAACCAGATCAAGCCGTCTACTTTGCCAAGTACGAGCTTGGTTCGTGCTTCTTCCTCATAGTCCAGCCAGTTCCGGCCACGCTCAGCGATATAGCAATCCTCGATATCAGAAAGAATGGGGTGTGCCGCTCCATAGTGGTAGGGGATTCTCCCTTGACCCGCAAAATCAACGAAGAAGTTTTCCATAAAATCACATTTATTGTATACTTTCTCAACCCATTCTTCCATTCGACGCGCCTCAGGCTGGTCTTGGAAGGATTGAATATATTCGAGCCGAATAGTCTCATCTTTTAACGACCTTCGGACATGGTCAACTAAGAAGTTGAGCCTTCTCCTGGTGTCTTCGGCAGCGACGGGATTGCGGTCGACAATTGAGCCGAGGATTAGAACAGGTAGCCATGCGAGGAGAAATCCAAGCGCTAGATCATGAGCTGTGGCATTGCTTCCTAGTAATCCAAAAGCTAGTGTCTGTCAGTATTATTGCAAAGACGCATGGGTCAACAAGATACTAGTAACATTAATTAATCAAGTACGTACCGGATTGAATTGATATGGCTAGAGCGAAGAGAAACCACATGGTAGAAATAAACACCGGGACTACACCCCGTTTCCGACCCTCTCTTAACTCCTGCGCAAGTTTTTGGCGTGTCGCTTTTAAAGATGATGTCGTGTTATGCAGCCGGAGGTCCTTACTAAAGAGGGCAATACGTAATAGACCTTCTGATTCTTTCCTCACAGAAGCTTGAGGATTCATAGTAAATTGATTCATCGTCATGAGAATATAAAATGAATCCCTGATACTAGCAAAGTCGCTTCCCCGGTCGGGAACCGCATCCTCGTAAGGAACAGCCATGTCAACTAAGGTAACGTCAGTATTTTCACTAGACGCAAAAAGGGTGGCCCGCTTACCCATAAGTGCACACTTTCCCGACACCTTGATGTTCCAGAGAATGTACGATAGAGAAGCCATGGGCGAACCCACCCATCGGCAGATAGCTAGCATTGTCCGCCAAAATGCATTGCTTTCGAAAGGCGCTTGTAGAAGCATTCCGACAATAGGCAAGAGCCATGTCGTGATGGTTGAAGATGATGTTGCCCATGGGTAATAGTCAATGCCAGCACCGCAGAGATCCAAGCAGCCTTGATAGGTAATTTGCCTGGAGAAGTTTTGTTCGATGCCCCGTGTTGTGCCATTGTAGCCGTGGATCCAAGACAGTTCCGGATTGCTAAGATAGCGTAGGCCGCATTCAGTGAAATTAGCTCGCTTCATAATGGCCAAAAGCTGAGTATCTTTAGGGTATGCACAGCGAGGATTTCAGTAAATCAAAAAAGTCGGTTTTAGCTGGCGACCGCAGATTCATGCTAGTAATTCCAATGAGACTCGCTTTTTCGTTGGCTAGACAATCATGAGGGACCACAGTCGGCTGCAAGATATTGGAGGTTTCTTGATGTTTAGGGCGAGGCCGCGTTGGAAGGGTCAGTCGTTCTCGAGCTATTTCTAGGCAGCGCCAGAGCAAGCTTCAATATCCATAGAAATGCCCGGTTACATGCGACTCGCTTTGCATACTTTGTAGGGCAATGCGCGCCGCGTGATATGAACGTCGTGTTCAAGGGGCGAGGCTGAGATCCGAGTGAAGAGTTACTGATAAAGAAGGTGGGGGCGGTTTTACACTAAAATAGGGAAAAGCAGGACAAGCGGCGCAGTTCCACCTACACGATCGTAGTTCTAATTCCCGAATGTTGTAGCCGTGAAGGCGCGGAGTGAGGTTAGCTGCGAGGTTCAGGCTGCGAAACCGAGGCAGGACATCCTAAGTGCCAGGCCGCTACGTGGAAACTTGCTGCCTTCCTTCCGAAGCAAGGCTGAGGCAATGATTTGGGTGCAGCTGTTTGGTCCATCGCTTTGATGCTCGGCCGAGTCATGTGGGCGGCGGTGTCACTGTGGCTGAAAAAAAACGGCCCCCAGAGAGACACGATAAGAAAGAGACCCAGAGGCGAGGTATTGATTTCTTTCTAGCTGGCAATTCTAGAGTTCTCGCTGATCATGATAGACGCCTGAAATCTTAGAGGTGGAGAGGCCATGCACATCACAACCGGGACAAGCCCCGAGAGACGGCCCGGAGGCTCGGGAACAGGGCTGAAAGCGGGAGAATACCTCGATGAGAAACGGGTAACGGGTCGATTAGCAGCTTTCAAAACCCAAGCTCTTACGGTTATTTTTATTTCCCATACCCCAATTTCTGTCTTCCTAGTTTGTCCGACTCATCAGGCGCGCAGGGCTAACTTCTGAACATCTCCGAAGCATGGTGAAATATCTCGACAGCCTCCATACTGCGACTCCTTTCTCCCTGGAGCCTTTCATCTTCCCGCTCTTCTCCCGTGTTTACGATGGCTTTCTCTTTCAAATGTGGTAGAAATGCTGGCGAATATTCGAAACAGGTCGCACAAACAAGGACGGTAGCCAGAAGAGGAAGACTACAATGTAGGAGCGGATGGTGATGGCTCAGCGTTTTTTCTCTCTAAGACGCATCGGGTGGAGACTAGACGGGTCTTTAAACCATGCCTTAGACCTGATGAAGCTGTTAGTGCCACTATTGCCGAAGACGCAAAGTAAAGTATTCACGGCGGCAGTCATGCTGATGTCGGCCCCTCAACGCGTCATTCACCATCTTAGGTTAGCGGCATGTCGATATCTAATCTTCGGTAATCACAGACTTCAACCGCGCTTGGAGGACGAAAGGGTCTGGCAGGCGTGAGAACCGGCGCTATCCAGTCTTCCAATGAACGAGTCTGTAGACGATCGTTGTTATCTCGGCCTGAAGCTTACTGATCCGGTGTTCAAGACATCCTTGAAGCAGATATTCCTCGTCCAAGGGATCCTATTAAGATCAGTACTGAACTATGCCATCCATGAGAGCCAGTTCAGCCCGCCCTAACAAGCGTTAATGCTTGCCAGAATAATGATTCTTAGTGGCCTGCCTGATCATTGAAGCGAAACTTTATCGAGGCCGCTCAGACCGCGAATCGACTAGGGTGATGATTGAGTTAGTGGCTCAACTAATGATTCTCCAAGAATTAATTGATGAAATTGATAATTATCAACTGAGATGTCTGTATGCAACCTACCCATCTATCAAGGTTTTGTTCTCTCTCGGACCTACCGTTATCTCCGCTCAAGATTATCGACAAGCTTGTTTCGCTATACTTTATGCATATTCACTGCTGTATACTTATTCTCTAGATATTACCGCATTTGAAATCATAAGACTAGATGGCTCAACATCGCCCGTCGCTGGGACGGCATTCGCGATCCCATATCGGCTGTGATTCCCGAGACACTGCCGTTGTGTTTCACGTTGCATCTCGAGCAAACCAAGCACAACGCCATGTGCACTGGAGATCCAATATGCTAACACCTAGCCCTCGACATCCGGCGGAGTAGCCCATTCCAACAGAATCCTTGGCCACTATCAGATGACGCTGCATCGGGGCGGTAAGGCGTAGTCCGCACGACTGGATTTGAGCCATAAAGCCAGATTCGGTTTCCCTTGCATCTCCTCCACTACCGGTTCTGCTTGAGTGGTTGCATATGCTGGAGGACAAAGGTGGGGGGCTGGAGAGTCTGTCAAATAGCGGTGTATAAGGCGATTAATCCAGGAATGCATAGCCCATCGCTTGGTACACTTGAGATACCAAAACCCGAAAGACGTAATATCTTGCAGCCCCAGCACCAGCACCACAAATCTGCAACATATATACCAGCAACTAGGAAATCTCCCGACGCTCATTTACAGGAAAATACGAGCATACAAGAACGGGACCTAAACGAGAAGCTCTTCTAACTTGCCAATCTCATAGAATCCTAAGCGACTTCTTCGAACGGCACAAAACAATAACCCACATAGACAAGCCCATGACCCTTCCAATTCCACAGCGCAAATTCATTGCTAATCATCGCCCGCCACATGATCATCTCCTGCCCCTCACGACCCACCACAACCTACGCCACCGTCGCCGCTACCACGAGCCCGACCACGCCCTTAAGAATCCGTAACGCATCCCCCCAGACACCCGTGCAGCAGCAGACACCCGTACGCCATAACCAGCACCGCCAACAAGCCACGCGGGACTCGGACTTCATTATTGATATCCGCCTCGACATCAGCCTTTGCCTCTGCCCCCATCATACCTACCATCTCCGCAAGTATAGAAGTGCAGATCCCGCGTGTAGTGGTAGGTCTGCGCAAAGCCGGTCAAGACCCGGCCTAGCTGCGCGCCGACATTGAGGTTGGTGAGGAGCCTTTGCGTTCGGTGCGCTTTTATGCGTCTGACAGTCGCGTGGGAGTTTTGAGTGGAGAGCTGGGTGGCAGGTTGCGGGGTGGGGATGGAAATAGAGCTAAGGCGGAATCGAGTGTGGAGGGCGCTGGGGGGGTGGAGGGGGCTCTGGGATGGCTGGGTGGGGTTTTTGACTGCTAAGTGGCTTCTAGGGCCGTCTGGTTAGTGGATTTCGCGATAGGTTATGTGGAGCGGCGTGAAGAGAACAGGACGGATGGCGGAGACGCTATGAGTGCTTCTGCTTCTGGAAGCGGCGCCGGGGCATTGGGTCGAGGAGGGATATTAAATGACTGATTGGAGTTCATGGGATGCGTGATTGAAAACTTTGGTCTAATATGCGCTATGAAGGTCGGCATGGCATATGTAGTGGCTATTTCAGCGAATGGTCAGACGCCAGGTAAGAGACGGCGCCGAGAAGTTGAGATCTTTGTTCCATATCAACATACAGGCCCGGAACAGGAACTAAATGAATCATAAAAAGAGCGTATACTCATTGTTGAATATGGCTAGGTAATCCTGAGAGGCGTTCTTCGTCGGCTAGTATGCTAGGCTTCCCAGATGTCACTAAGTGTTTTCACAAAGATAAGATGAGGTTGTTTTTCACCGGTGTCCAGACAATAACGCAAGCGAAATGTAGTAATCAGGTAGGCTAGATTTATCCTGAAACTGATGTTATGCTGTGATGCACGTGTTTTAGATAGCTGAAATCTTTACACGTTCCGTTACGAGGCTGTAAATGCTTTACTAGATGCTTTCAAGTACCGATGGGCCAGAAATTGCCCTATAAAATTATTCATGACATACCAAAAGTACACTACACATCATAGACTTGATTAGTAGCATTGAAATCACAGCACGGATTTTTATGGCGTAAACACAATCTATTCTACTTCTACAACTAAAAGTACAGAAACAATACACTGAAGAAAAAGCTCTTAAAACTCTCAAAAAATGGAAACGCCGAGAATCTCCCTCTTCCAAAACCATCATCGCGG
Organism: Glonium stellatum; assembly: GCA_001692915.1. Lineage (NCBI taxonomy): Eukaryota > Fungi > Ascomycota > Dothideomycetes > Gloniales > Gloniaceae > Glonium > Glonium stellatum. The sequence goes on from KV750538.1 coordinate 6,105, forward strand.
CCGACGCTGCCACCGCTGCCACCACCGCCACCAACGCCGAACCCTCCCTTCCCTCCCCTCCCCTAAAACACCATCCAGTCCCCCCGGTACTTGCGCACCATTGCTGGTGTGCACACCGAGGTGGCGATGGCCTCGTCCTCCTCGTCGAAAACGTGCACCAGGCAGTCCTCATCCAGCAAGGCCCTCCCTTGCGCGCTCGGCATTTCAGCCGGCGGCTCAGGGGTAGGCCAAGCCGGACGGAGGATCCTGCCCGTGCGGGCGCAGCGCGGGAACGGGGCAGCAGACGGCGCCACGGAGGCGGAAGCAGAAGCAGCGGACGCGGGCGGCGGGAGGAGGACATGCGGGCGTGCCGAGGCGGGGGCGAGGGCGGCCATCTGCGTGAGCCGGCGGCCCAGCAGCGCGCTGGACTCGGCCAGCATTGCGGCGTGCTGGTGCCACAGGCCCACCAGCAGGGCGGTCGTGTCGGCGAGGTATTGCAGCCCCCCGCGGGCCTCCGCGATCCGTGCTGCTTGGAGCAAGTCCGCTGGCTCGTCGTCCTCGGTCAGGACGCACACGCCGTCCCGTAGGAGGGTCCGCACGAGCTCTAGCATGTGCAGATAGTAGCACATGCTGTCGGGGACCTCCACGGGACGACGCGCGACGTTCCTGAATGAGGCCGCGAGGTCCCAGACGTACTGCTCGTACTGCTCCTTCTCTCCGGGCTCGTCGCTTGGCCACTCGTATCGCCTTCCCTTCCACGTAATGGCCCCGCTGTAGGAGTCGTCCCAATACATGGTCAGGAATTTGATCTGTCGGGCCCGAGCGTGCGGAAGGATTTTGAAGGGCTGGAGGACCAGCTTTGCTAGTGCCACCCGCTCATCGGAGGCAAGGTGGTAGCTTTCCATGAAGCGGAAGCTGACCTCCATTCGAGCAATCGAGCCGATTGCGGTTAAGAATTTGTAAATGTTTGCCCGAAGGCAAAGGACATTATCTTCTTCGTCTGAGCCTTGCGGGGTGAGCTTTGGAGGCCTTTCGTAGGGCACTGTGCACTCCATATCGACGATGAATTTCGCGATACGAGGCAGCTTTGGAAATAGTGATTCGAAGTCGTCCAAAGCTGTAATCATGGCCCTTCTATAAGCTCGACGTGTAGAAAACCTTGAGGTCCACATCCGATGCATAACGCACACGCCGAAAGGGGTTATCCGCACCGAAAAGGGTATTGTTCGGTAAAAAATCGTCTCGGCTTCTTCCGAAATCTGGTGGTTGACGAGCATAAGCGATAAGGCAGTCCCATATCTTTCTAATTTCCTGCTTCTGCGGATCTCAAGTGAAGTGTCGACGGCCTTTGGCGTTACGTATGAGAAGATGTGATGTCTGAGCTCAACTGGAAGTGCCATAATCGGGCATCTGTAGTTGAAAGGGTGGTGACTGGGACATAAGACAAATCCGCCTGGTATGAAGTGTATCTGTCGACTACAGAAATGGCCGCAAGGGAGCTCAAAGTTGCAGAATGCTTTCTTCAGATTCGTAGATTCATGATCTTCGCAGACGGCCAACATTCCAAAAGGGTACCATGTTGCCTTCGCGTGACACCGCCGTCCGGTAGAGAAGCCGTATGCATTACAATGCGTAGTTACTCTAGAGCGGTCGATGTGGCTTTCGAAGCAAGGATTTTCATGAGCTGGAGAAGAAAGCTTTATTTTAATGCGTTTCACCATTGCGAAGACGGCTATGATGTGCGCTGGATGTTCTTTATGAAGGCTCAAGCAATAAACTGTGGATCTTTGACGAATGAGAGGCGTCTGGATGTGAGATAGAAGCTTAAGTCAGGCAAATGTGAGATGGAAGCTTGAGCTAGGTAACTGTGAGGTGGAAACTTGAGGTAGATGGACGTGAGATGGAAACTTTGACTCCGGTGGAGTGAATTAGAAAAACAAAGATTCTCGTCGGAGACACCGGGGTCAAGCCGCTGCAATCCCCTCACTCTCTTCCTCTGCGGCTTCCCACAAACATCTCTCGCAAAGGCATACACCGCCTAGTGCTCCAATTGCCCACTCACGCCTCTCCTTAACTGGTAAACGTACATCACAGTAATGGCTTAGCAATTCTTCACCTTTACGGATCCCGGGACTGCGGCTACTCTCCTTATTTTTCCATGCAATCATCTTTTCTCGAGTCCAAAACTTAATGCTACCCTGCCACTCCCATGCCACATTCGGATCACAGCTATGATTAGCGAGACACCATAGTGGATGAACCGCGCTAACTTCTGGTCTTCCGTCTGGGCCTTGTCTAGCAGACGCAGTACCACGGAATTTAGCGTACAAAGTGTTGAATACCCAAAAGTCATATCGAGAGTTCATGTCGAAGACGTTAACATCCATTTTCTCCAGCATGTGCAGAGGCGTTAGTATATTGGCATTGAATGAAAATGGAAGAGTCTGAGGTACGGAAGCGAATGCATCGAACAATTGACCGTCCTGACTAGCACACCATACTTTTTCGAGAGGTAGCCCATGATAATCTCCCCAGATGTACTTGACCTCTTTCAATTCTAAGGGATGAACTTCCTGAGTTTCTGCCATAGCAAGAGCACGGAGAAGGAGTAACGAATAAAGAGTGTCTGCTGCTTCAGTGGCGGGGATATCCTTAGAAATCAGATCCACGACACAACCACAAAGGGCAGGGTGATAACTGGATTGTGCCAGTTCGTGGCACTCAGGGCTACAGTAGAAGACATCATCGCAGTCTTCGCAACATATTTGTCGGTTGCCGGAAAAAGTACCATTAGGCGTCTCGGTGGTTGCATTCTCCCTGGGCAGAGTAGCACTGCAAGCATCACAGAAAAATTCGTGAAGTCGTCCGATAGCAGTCAGCATAGACTTTTCCTCCAGTACTACCTCTCCGAGAGGGATATTTTCTCTAGCAAAGACTCCAAGCTGCTTGATGTACTTTGAGGAGGAGCCTGTGATAACCGCTTCGCTGTTCAGACGTTAGTGAGCTTCATGACCAATACATCTATACCCGCTACTTCAACCGAGAAACTCTTCAGCTGCGGCTGGAGTGGCTCGGTCCTAGGATGCTTTAACACTTACCTATTGGATACCAGTTTTCCAGCGTCGAGCAAAGGAAGATCGGTAGCAACGACTCCTAGTTTAGGAGCAACCTTGCTCATTTCATCATTGAGAAATTTTAAGCTTTCAGCAGAGAACCTATCTGGTTCATAACTATTCCAAGGGTACAACTCCCGACGAACGTATCCACGCTCCGGGTAATCGTCCACATGGATGCTTTTTTGATCCCATGTGATGCTCTTGGACTCGAAGTAGGACCGGAGCTTATTTTCTAATTTCTCTTGGACAGAGACAAACTGGGGATCACCTGGAAATATTTTTGAAACCCTTAAGCAATAATCGAAGGCACTCTTTAGAGAACCGCATGCCAGAAGGCATTCCAATAAGAGAAAATATCTGAGTATCGATGAGTATACTCTATGGTCACCAGAGCATCTTGCGATATCAAAAAGAGAAAAGGAAGGAAAATAAACAAAGAACATGATACGCTGCAGAGATGTCTGAATATGACAAAGAGTGGACTTATGGGAAGAGAACGGAACCGGAATATGTCAGGATTTCGAGCAGCAGACCGTGAAAGTAAAAAGACCTACGCATCCTTAGACCAGTATGTTCTCGCCCATGCTGCTGCCTCATCGTCCTCGACTTCGATGTCTATTGAAGAGTGATGGTCTTCGGATAGTTGTAATCGTTCAGCAATTTCTGGTTGTTCTACAGCCCTCTCGATTCTTTGCTGAACCGGTAAGCACCCGATTAATTTTTTCGCGGCTTCCAGAGCGCTTTCGTGATATTCTCCTGCTTCGTCCACTACTTCATCGATGAGAAGAAGGGCTTTGTATGATTCGCCAGCTGCTAGGTCTGGGTATCCGAGAAGTTGATATGATCGGGCTAACTTGATACGTAGATCAATACAGTAAGGATTTTCAAGGAGAAGATCTCGCAGTACTTCCAATTCATGCAGCCTCAGTCTGAGTATTTCGCTCTTCGATTTCGGCAGTACCTGTGACAATTAGCTTCAAGCTTCGTATGAAATGGCTGGTTGAGCAGTACTTCTGGCGTTTGGGCACAAATACCTTCGGAACCTATACACCTTTCACGTCCAACTGTCTTGTGTGCTTGCGCGCAGCTTAGATTGTTGTTACTAAGGGGATTTCTTTCACAAGTCGAGTGAGTGGTTTCCGTCGAAGCAAGCTCCGCATTACTGCTATAAGGACGATAGTTGGCGACCGATTCAGTAAGTGCACCTATAGAAGTCTTCATCTTTCAGAAGCAATAAAAGGGTGTTGAAAGAAGTTGCTGTGCTGTTAATAAAGCGTTGGAGTCACGAACCGCTGTTCTGGTTTCCCATCGATTTTTTTGGCAGGGGCTCGGCAGAGTTCCCTCCACAAAAAAGCTTGGTTCACTTGACAAAGAGCTTGTGGCACTCCCCGCTCCCGTACGACGATCACAGTGGCGGCTCTTTCTATGCTTTCTCTTATCAGGTCCAGTTAAACGGAATTAGGTGCAACTTACTGCTCTGCTCAACTCCTTCAAAGCCATCCAGATAACCTTTTGTGCAGTGCTTCTCATCATGTTCTCGTCCGCCGCTATCATTGTGGCTCGCTTTCTTAGAACCAACGGTTACAATGAGGCATGCGCACTCCCGTTGCTATTGTAGCTATATTTACGCAGACACTTTCACTAACTGACACAAGATGGCTTCCCTTAGACTCTTACTATTTTCCTCAAGGAGGCAGGCTTGCCGCAAGATGCCGGCTCGACCTCGAAGGGCGATTGGACGATCGAACAGATCCTCCAGGAGAAGAAGGCGTTCGATTTAAGTGTCAACTTTGAAAAGCTCGGTGTTGACAATGAGGACAAAGGCTGGCATGAACCTGGTCAGTTTTCTGTGGCTAAGAGCAAGATCCAAGGGTTGACATAGAGCAGCACCAACTACCCCGGTCATCATAAGCAGTTTGCCATCTTCATCGAATATCCTTAACGCTACCGTTGGACAAATAGTGCTGCCCGGCCAGGCCGTTGCGAAGCCATGTCTTCTCGCAAGTACCGCAGACCGTCGTCTTAGTATGGTGGTCCCAGACCCTAGATCCTTTGAATTGTTTCGCTCTTGCCCAGACTTACAAGATTCCCCTATACTGGATACGGCCGTTATCGACCAAAAGTACCTCATAGTCTCGAGCATGTCTGGTAGAGTCAAATTATACGATTGCAGGTCGGAAGGTCTGTTAGATGAAAGAAAGGACCATACAAAATACGTGGTCAAGGTCGCAAGCTGGCAAGATTCAACAACAGCATATATTGCAACTGCAGGGTGGGATGCAAAAATTGTTTTATACCACTTAAGGATCTCAGAGGGTGTTAATCCCCGATTTGGTGAACCCCTCGCAACAATGGACCTTCCGAGCAACCCAGAGGCAATCCTGTTCATCGAGCATACAGGCTCTACTCGGCCTCTATTGCTTCTCACACGGAGGGATTCTACCTATCTATATTATTACTCCTTACCCACGCTAACAGGAGGCTCGCGAGAATTTTGTCTATTAGGAAAGCAAAATCTGGCACCGCATTCTAATGCATGGGTCGCCTTTACACCAGCAGCAGTTGCTATTTGCCCAACAGATCCATCTATTCTAGCCGTAGCTACATCCGCCGTGCCTTATATGAAGCTAATCATTTTACGGCTCCTTGTTCCGCCGCATACCAGCTCCCCGGTAGCTGCAGCTACCGGACGTTCGGGACACATGGCAGAGATTACCCCACACCCTGTTCTAGAACTGCGTGATGTCAGTGCAACCACTCAAGCCTCTCAAGCGCGAGCTGCCCTCCTCTTACAGGACCGAGAATCCGCCGCAATTCTTGTGCAATGTTCCACATTATCTCCTCAGACTCAATACTCTACGCCGGCGCTTGCCTGGCGACCTGATGGAAGCGGTGTGTGGGTAAATAGTGACGATGGGGTCATCCGAGGGATTGAGGCAAGTACGGGGAAGCTTGTTGCCAGTTTGGAGGGGCATGAGCCTGGCTCAAAGATCCGATGTCTTTGGGCTGGGCAGGTTAGAATAGCAGACGGGGATACGCAAATCAACGAAGAATGGGTTGTCAGCGGTGGGTTTGATCAGAAGCTTATAGTGTGGAGGGCTCAATAGAGTCAACCATTAACTACCGCATACACAGGCGTATCCAGTTGGCTTCGCTTTGTTCGCATCTTATCTGCTCGTTCCAGAGACTGACTAGGTACCTACCTACCTACTACCTAATGTAGGTAGTCCCGATTGCTTACGTGATAATGCTACCTGGGAATTTGGGCATCATCAACTGCTCTCCAGCACCGTATTCATCATTTGCCACTGATGCAGGCCAATTACTTCTAATTACTTAGAAATTCGACGTGTAACATTCAAATACCTACGCCATACCTCCATCGTCATGTTCAGAAATGAGTGAACTGGAACTCTCCCACCTCAGCTGACAATTTGACGTGTCCAATTTCCACCGCTCCGGCATGGGAGCTTCCCTAAGGCCCCTGTCATCGCTTCGAATCTCGCACCCCTATCGGTTCTTGTGTAACGCTGGGTGTGCTGCATGGGCCGCTTCTAGACGCTTCTAGCAGCCATGTGGTAGCTTTACTCAAGCCTCGGCCAATCCCTCATCTTTCCTTTGAATAATGATGTCTACACCAGTCGGTGCTTACGACTACAAAAGAATTGCTGTTCCTTATCCGGCAAAACTTACCTCTAAAAGTGGACGATACGCCTTTGCAGGCCGTGTTGGATCATAATTCAGCCAATATCAACTCAGGCCGTGAGCGCCAAGGTACGTTACGCAGGTGTATGCCGCTCTTCATACTGACATAGCTTAGATTGGTTGATCATGATGCCAGTTCGGCATCCACTGCATACGGGACTCTACTCAAAATTCAGCCTTGAGCCTATGCCGTTCGAGCTGTACTCGCCGCTCTGCAATCGAAACTATCCTTCAAGGAGCAAACAAATGATGCATTATGTGAAGAAGCATGGCCTATGCGGCCTCCTCTCTTAATCCCAAACTGGTTTCCGGTCTATGTACGCCCGCAGCCACTTATGTATCCGCAAGTCCACCAGCACGAGCATCTATCCTGTCTATCCTGTAGGGTCTATAAGCATCTGTCACAAATTCCTAAACGGCCCGATAACTGCTAAATGTGGAAGGCTTAAGAAAACTTCATACCCTTGCCGAACCAGGTATCTATCGACAGGGAATACTCACCGATGCAAGCGTATTCTGCGTGCAATGTCAAACGACTTTTAACACCTTTTTTTTTCTTCTCCCCGCTAAAGTATTTATTGACCTCGACCCTCCATTCCCTGTCGGCTCCAACGGTCGTTCAGCCTTAGTTCCAATTATCATCCACTACAGCTTTTGTACAGAGTACTTATATATACCCATTCATTATCGAAGGTGGGTGAATTCAGGCCTAGATTGTCAAATCACACTAACTGGTATAACCGCTAGCATATTATCTATATTACTATCCTACGGCTCGATACATTTCTTCGTATAAAGCTTTTATCCCTAAGCTCAACCCGAAATGTCGTCATCAGCATCGCAAAATAGAAGCCCTGCCAAATCAGAGCATTTTATCTGGATTACAGGGGTAGACTCCTCCTATCCATACTACTAGTAGTGGCTAATCATCCCCCGCCCAGCTTCCCGAGAATTGGACCTGGCAGGATCTCAAAGACTATATCAGAAAACACGTGAACAATCAGCCTGGCTGGACTGAAGTGTTCAAGACGAAACGCAGTCCAAGTTGCACCGTAACAGAGGGTTACTTCCGGATTTGTGGTGCAGAAGACGCAGATAGAGCGTACAGTAAGCAGGATCACACAGCTAGATAGAACGCTTCCGTTAATCCTAATTATCGTTTAGACCGATTTGCACAAAATCCCACTCACCGCGACATGCTAGTCCATCAGTGGGAACTCTCACGCGATCGTGATCTCAATGTAGAACCGCCTTTGACAAAATGCAATTGCTCTACCCAATATCCCGATTTAAGCCTAGGCTCTCATTCCCCTGGAAGGTCTGCTTTAAATACTCACCTCATTGCCCGCAGTATGTTCAAATCAGAGCCTGTTGCAGCCATGGTTTCAACTCCAGCCGCAGTGACTGCAACGCCGTATCAATATACATACACCCAACAGGTTACCCGAACGACAACACAATATCCTTACTATGCGACCCCAATGTCTCCCGTTATTGCATCACCGGCGCTCTCTATCACTCAGGCACCAGTCTACTCGTCAACTAGTAGTGGAATTCCAGTCAACGTCAGACATGGCGCAATGCTTACTGAATATCGTGGCATCTTCATTAGCGGCTTAAGCTTCTCAGTTGGGCCTTCGGAACTTGAGATACTGTTGAAGAGCTCCGGGAGACCAATACGTTCAGAATTGCTGAGAGATGCAAGTACGGGCAGGTTCAGGGGTTCGGCTACAGCGCAATACGCAACCAAAGAAGAGGCTCAACTGGCGGTTAATAGACTTAATAACACAGAACATATGGGAATGATTATTAAGGTGCGGTTAGACAAAGAGACGACGTCGATTGGTCAGGTACAGGGTCCGGTAATTGCTAATGGGTCAACTGGTTACCAGGTGAGGGCAGTTCTAAAAGAAAACAGTTGCCGTGAGACTAATGCCATCCAGGTGTAGCAGTATCCTTTCAGCTTTGGGTGGGCTTTCCGCAGGTACCCGAAGTGGCCGTGCCTGACTCACGTGCCTTGGAACAGGCCCTTTGCTTGGGAATTCAAGTTTTGGTGACGGCCTACGGCCCGCTTTTGCTACAAGTTTTGATATGGTTAATTTCTCCTCTCGGTTTACAAGTATCGTTTTGCCACAACAATTAACATAGTAAAACTATCTTTTGAAAGCATGTGCATCCTCTGATGGTGTTCAAATACGCTCAGCGTGACAAGGGGGCTTCCCCGCTCATTTTTTTGTTTTTTTCTTGCAGGTGAACTGCACCTAAGGCGATGGCGTACGCATCGGAGCACGACCGGGGCTCAGGCCTCCTAAAGATCCGGTCGTTATGAATAACTTGCAAGCACGAATGCGGGTCGGAGAATAGGTGGCTGCATCAAACGCAACTACAGCGCCTCCCTTCGGCCATGAACCGTCCCAAGGCTTCTGTGAAGACCAGTCGATAGTGATGACGTGAGAAAAATGATACGGCTGTCAAAGCAGCTTCCCGGGAAGCCATTGACGCCACTTGCCATGCTGTACCCGGGGGTTTGGTAGGTTGAACGGCTCAAGGTCCCAAGCTTTTGGAATAGTGTGGAAGCGGCTGGGAAGATAGCGGAGAATTGACAGAAAAACGGCCCAATATCAAGGGTGACTCGGTCCGGTATGAGACTAGGATTGTCCCTGTTTTAGCGTCAAAGGGGGGCGGGGAGTCGTGCCTGACCTCAGCTATATTAGCGCTACAACGATTTTGTGAACGCAGCATGTTGGCCACTATTCTGGCACCTTTCTGGGCTGATTGTCGGGCTTGCACAAGTGCCACAAATGTCTTTTCATCCATCATGATTGGCCCGATACTGTGAAACAGTCGCCCTCGAAAGTCCGATGACGTCGCGTCTTTAGAACTTCCATGCTGCCTTTCGGACTTGTTCGGATTCAATTGAACCTGATGCTACCGAGGCAGGCACTGCTAAGGCGCGTGTCGTCCGCTGCGTCCCAGAGCAAAATCTACATCAGTTGTTGTATGTAGTACATGGGGCTCGCCTGGCATCATCTGGCACTACCTGGTCTCACCGGTTCCTCTCGCAGCTCCTTACACTATACCCTAGAAACAACTGCCACAGTGGCCCCATCGCTAGTCGCTAGTGAGGCACAACGGCTTATGTATATCGCTATTTTCTAGCACTACATCATGGTAGACTAATTAGTAAGACGCATTTAGAATCTATTTCCGCCCTGGACTTGGGCAATCGTACAGCACGGGACCGTTGTAATGTACTAGATTTAGCACCATGTCAGAAGCCGTACCTGCAACCGTAGCCACTCATTGTCGAGAAACCCCTACTTTGGGCCTTAGCCAACATCTAACATTGGTGCCTTGAAGATGACCAGCCAGTAAATTCATCGGGCCCACTTTCCGCTGCGGCAAATAAGCAGCTATCTTGTCACTAACCAATAAAAGCCGCTTTGAGAACCTTATTGGTGCGTGGAGCGCTTCCGCTAGATCAGCTTTGCGGCACAGCACGGCAATCGCCGAGGTTTCTCGCTCAATACCTACCAAAGAGTATATTCCGCGCCATTTATCGGCTCAATTCATTTCTTTTCACATTTGCGTTCGGGATACACAGCCTTAGCGATTCGTTCACAGCCCGATGACTTGCCCATGACTTAAATGTGAGTCTCCGCGGGCCTTGGTCTCAGATAACGAAGAGCACTATTACGTTTAAAACAACCACACATAGTATCAAAACTAATGACACGCTTGTGAGTCCTTGCGAGAGTGTACCCCGAGCCAGCAGCCCGGAGAATGATGTCTCCGGACTGGGTATCTCTAGGAATTGTTCAAAGAGTATGTATTATAGCCTCCATACCTATTGCACCGCCACGAACGAGCACTACAAACCTATCCTAGTTTCAGAACAGCTAGAGCCTTGAGACAGGTGAGGTCGGTGTGTTGGTCATTATGTCAGTATATGTTTTCCTTTTTAGATTGCTCCGAGTGCATCAAAGAGGATTCAAAACGTCCCATATTTTGTCGTTTAATTAAGATCAAGCGTGCGGGTAATCCTCTGTAGTACAAATCTCAAGCAGATCCCCGGGCTCCTGCATGTGGAACTTGCCATGTGCCTCTACATCCAACGCGTTTTGCCTATCCACTAGTGGCCTTATTACATGCTGTACAAAACTAACAGCGACACCCAGTGATCTTGTTGGATTGGAGTAGAGTGGATTTGACCCCCAAATCCACTCCAAAGCTCCTGGCGCTCCACGAACGCTAAACCTAGATAGGACTAACGGTTACCTATAAAGGTTAGTGATCCAGCTCCAGTCCAGTCCAGTCCAAATTAGCTACAGTCCAACAAGATCACTGGCGACACCAACTTCGGACTGTTAGTGCCTCAGGAAGTCTAAAACGGCGTGGGTGTCGGTATCTGCGGCATATATTAAGCCACCTTAACGTTGCTGACGCGGTGTCTTGACACTGCGGTACCGTGGTGCTTTGCCGCCGTTACCGCCTAAGAGATGCAAGCCCAAACAGTCTACGTACAAGGCTTGATCCAACTGTCTGGAACCAATCTCTAGATTCTAAAATCTACACTTGCAGCCTGGATACCGTGGTAGGCAATCCTTGTATGCCATAGAAGTAATACTAATTCGACAAGATCAGCCCGATCATGACTGCAGTTGAACTGTACTCGAACATCGCAGCTATATCATACGTGAAGGGGAATGTCACAGGCATATTTCGGGTGTGATAGGGAATTGAAAATCCAGAATGGATACCTATCCACCTCTTTGGCTTTACAAAGAAACCCTACCAGCAATGGCCAATTCTGCTCCAATCCAGACTGTCGTGTCACATTTCTCCACATTATCGTCGCCCCCCAACTGCAGCTTAAACTTCCCCGAAGCATTACCCAGCATATCCCGACCAATGCCCAAAGCTCACTGTACTACCAAGGGTTACAGCCTGCATTAAACGGATCATATTCCCGGTTCCCCGTACTTCCACTTAGACTTCGACTCGTTTCCATCTGTTGCTACACGACTGACACATCGCAGAGCATGAAAACTGCTCAGTCTACACAAATTACAATTTCAAATAGAATTTTGAATAGCATCCAACTCCTGCTAGACCTTCTCTCGACCCTTTCTTCTCAACCACCAATCCAAATCGGAGCCCCCTTATTCCCTGCGGCTGCAGTCTAGGCAACAGCATTCCAAGGATCAGTCTCGACCCCACCTCACTCCGGAGCCCTATTAGGTTTCTCTATTCCCACGTCCAGGCTACACTCCGCGGAGCTCAGCAGTTCAAACACGCAGGCGCCGCCCCGCTATCCGTCAGGAATGACCTAAACGGTCAATGAAAGCGATTCGTGCACGGTTGCCGGTGAACTCTACATCTGCAGAGCGGGTGACCCTCCCTAGATTACCGCTTAGGCCCGGGGCCTTGCAAGGTCTCGTAGCATGTGTCATCGAGCTAGTGTAGCTTATATGCTAGAGGCTCCGTGTGCAGGGATAGATAGCTTGTGTGCATAAATGGGGTGTTTTAATATTGCTTCTTAACGAAATATAGAGGTGTTGTTCAAAGCAGCAGAGTGAGCTAGAATGACGCAGGAGTTCTCTACACTTGTTGAAAGAGGCTTCAGGCAGGGTTGCACATAATCAATATAACATAATCAGCCGCTGGATTACGATTATTATATAATCACACCATCTGATTCTAATTAATTATATTAATTAGATTAGTTATATACTAATTTTCTAATTAAAATT
>KV750543.1:7037-24792 GCA_001692915.1 Glonium stellatum
TGAAATCGAACTTATTCAACACTGCAAGCAAGTCAAATGGAAGTAACCGCAAGTGTCATCGTCGAGATGCATCTCCTCATCATCTTATTTATACAGGATATTGGGGCTATACCAGAATCTCCCATGATGCTACTCGTGAAATCTGCTCCAGGCACTGAATAGGGTGTTCATCGACCTTAATGAAAATAGAGAAGCACATGTGGCCTATTTCAGTCTCTCCCATAGGTAATTTTTCCTCGTTTTGCAGGCTTGCTATCGGCTTCATCGTCCTCCTTATCTGCGGCCTTCTTCTTTTTGCTTGCCAGAGCCTTGCTAGTCGTGCTGCTGCTAGGCGTCGGATGGCTGCTCTCGCGGGCGCTAGGGAATGATGAGCTTGGTGTAGGCGCATGGGATGGAGTTGTCTGCGTGGAGTTTGGAGTGGAGGAATCCTGTCAAACAAGTTAAAATATATGTACATATATAAAAACCTTAGCACCTTTTTCGAGATATTAAAAGGCGAAAGGAACATCTAACAGACGCAAAACGGAAGCGTACCCGCATAAAACTAGCTGAACTTTTGCTGAATATTCTGTCGGCATCGTTGATGGCGGCCTTACGACGTGTCGAAGTTCCTGGGCCAGAACCTCCAGCTACAGAAGTGCCAGCCGAACCCTTTATATAATTATCGAAACCTTTGATAATATTTCCTGCCGTTGTTTCCTCTAAGTACGATGTCTCGACTTTGTAGATGGTCTCTTCAAGCCCGGCCTTACATGTACATCAGTACGTAGTCTTCGACTAGTTGGACATATGATGCGCAAACCATGTTTTGATCTAATAGGCGTTTTTTCTGGAGCGTCTCTCGAAGGTCACGACGAAGCTTCTCGTAATAGGGCATGCCGCGCGAGGCATCTTGGCTAGTATTCGGCGCATTCCCAACGGGAGGCGCATTCTCAGACATTTGTGAGACCGCGGGAACGCTGCGATACAGGAACACGTGCGATGTCTTTATGTTAGAGTGCTGATGGAAGCCGGGGATAAGTATGTGGTGGTGATTGTTCCAGAGCCTCGGTGCGACGGTCTGCACCTTCCGGCCAATTCTGCCACCGCCTTCCGTGACAAGTCAAAGAGCACGCAAACGCAAACGCAAACGCCGCTCGTCAAGACATACCCCATATCAACTCTATCACAACCGCATTCATTGTCGAGGTCGCCGTACTTTTCGATCGCAACGGACCTCATCCTTGCTGGTATCCGCTAATTATCACGCAGCTCTCTAAATTGCACTCTCTTTGAATTTCCCAACTTTTTCTGCCTGAAATTTCCATGGATGCCAAAGAAGTCGAGCTTCGCGGCAAGGCCATCACCAAGGCCTACGCTGGCGGTGAGCCTTCCTCTGTCCTTCAAGGCTTGTTGAGCGAGCTTCGCAAGGGAGTGCGTGCCACAGAGGATTTGCTACGCTCAACTCGCATTGGAGTTACAGTAAATAAGCTACGCCAGCACAAAGACCCCGCAGTCGCCAGTCAGGCAAACGAGCTGGTAACAAAATGGAGGTCTGACGTTAGGAAAGCTGGCACAGGAACGTCTACACCAAAACCTTCTTCTAATGGAACCGCATCGCCAGTGCCAGCTGCAGCCCCATCTCCCGCACCTCTGAAGCCTAAGGCAAAGCATAATGTTCCGCCAGAAAGCCGCAACGACAAAACCGATAAGGTGGATTGGAAGGTTACTGGGAATGATATTCGGGATAACTGCGTGAAGCTCATGTACAATGGTTTGGCGCATATGTCAGAAGAGCGTAAGATACTCCGAATCCAATGGTGCAACACTGCTCGATTCTGACTCGGTGGATTTATTGTTCTGTAGTCCCTGACGACGTACTTCGTATTGCTCGAGAGGTTGAGCTCGCCGCGTACAATACATATCAGACCGAAACCTCCGATCAATATAAAACGAAAATGCGTTCCCTGTACCAAAATTTGAAAAATAAATCAAACCCACAGCTGCGACGACGAGTCCTTTCCGGCGAGATTACTCCAAAACGATTTGTCACAATGACTCACGAAGAGTTGAAGTCGGCTGAGCGCCGAGCCGAGGATGCGCGGCTGGAGAAAGAGAATATGAATCAAGCTATGGTAGCACAGGTGGAGAAAAGCATCAGCGCGAGTTTGACTTGCGGAAAGTGTCGCCAGAAAAAAGTCAGCTACAGCCAAGCTCAAACGAGGAGTGCCGATGAACCGATGACGACGTTTTGCGAGTGCACCAATTGTGGCAACCGATGGAAATTTTCTTGAGCGAGATGTATTAATGTTACTCTTCGCCTATATGGTATTTATCGGCTTGTCTTATCCCGTTCAGGTTACGGTTTCTGTGGTGTTGGGTTAGTGCAGCGACGGCGCTGGCGTTTCAGATCAGGGAGGAGTTGGAAATGGTGTGGCAATTGTCACCCCATTCGTTATACTGCAGGCTTTTCTGCAGTTTTCTGAAACTGCTACATTGAGGCCCGCATTCATGTCAGGCAGTACGCTTTAGTTCGGCCCTTTGATGGCCGCTTTAGTTAGGTTTTTCACCCAAAGTTTTGGGTTTACACAAGTACAATTACTATTACCCAATACAACTTGCTTCCGTGGCGTCCCATAACTCATGCAATCACTTGTACCTGCCGGCATAGGGAATCTAAGAAATTCTTTATCTCTTTCCCGAATTTGGGAACCCGGATATTCTATATTTCATTAAGCAACATCCACAAAAAGTCTTTTCCTTTTCCCTTTCCCTCCTTCTATTTCCACTTCTTCTAGCCTCGCAATCCCGTTCTCCCTGGCTTCGTCATGCACGAATTTGAGAGCAGCATGATTAAAGCCAAGGACGTCCTTTAACCCCCCTAACGTGTCTCTTAAGTCTACTCGCATAGCTTCCAGCAAGCCCTTTAGCTCACCACTCGCTACGATCTGTTTCTGGTGTGTTTTGAGCATGAAAAACAAGACCCGGCATGTTAGAGGCACATGCCATCGGTTGCGTACCCAAATGGCGATGAAAGTAAATAGGGCTGGTAAGGCTGAAAATGGTAGAACCAGGAGGGTGTCGTGTAGCTGGGCTGTGGGAATTTTGGAGAGCGTATTAAGAACATGCCGCTCAGCACTGATATTTCCAAGTGCAATGAAAAGGGGTTCTCGCTGAGGCGGTGCTATATCTGGTGTGACTGATTTCTGTAATCTCCAGGCTCTTACGAGCTCCAGATCTGCCAAGCCTAGCTCCAAGGCCTCCGCAATTTTTTCACCCCCTGTTAAGGTCGAGATGGTTTGTTTAGACGCCGCGGCGACCTCCTCCTGCTCCCCCCCTAGTTGATCCATCGAGGTTTCTATCGAGGTTGTTAAGGTTGACTCATACAACTCCTCTAGCTCCTTTTCCCGTTCCTCTTCCAAAAATATTTGCTCGTCGGTTTGCGACCATATCCTGATGCTTTTATCATGGGAGGCAGTCACGATAAAATTGCCCGTTCGGCTTATTGCCATGGCCCATATTTCTCCATGATGACCCTGAAGCTTTTGGATTTGCTCAAACTTGTCGCCATCCCAAGTTTTGATAGTGCCGTCTTTAGAAGTACTGAAAAACAAATGATTTTCATCCTTTGACACCGGATGCGGTATAAATGAAACCTGCATAATACTATCGTTGTGAGCGAAGAAAGCCTTGTGACAATCGCCGAAATCAAGTCCCCATAAGCGGATATTCTTATCTGCGCTACACGTGGCAATGAGAGAGCTATCGGACGATATCGACATATTGAGTACTGGTAATTTATGCCCGTACAGGTTGAGGAATAGCTTCAGGGAGTCCACAAAAAACACTTTCACAGTGTTGTCCAGAGTTGAGACGGCCAGTAGACGGGAATTGGGAGAGAAGCACACGCTCAAAACATCGTCATCGACCTTAAGGGTCCGAGAATGGATAAGCTTGAGACGGGGAGTAGTGCGTTTCGTGCCTAGAATATCTTCATGAACGATCTCGAAATTCCAAAACTTAACAGATTTGTCGGCACTCCCAGTCACTACGGAACGCCCGTCGGGATGGACATCCAGAGTCCATATCGAGCCGCTATGGGCTTTGATTCGGTCAATCTGTGTGGATGAGGCAATATCGAATATCTCTATCTCGCCATCCTTGGTACCAACGACTGCTATTTTGTCACCAGGTAGAAAGGAGCAGCAAAGGGCATAACCGCACTCTAGTGTTCGTAGACAACTTTGTGTTAAAGCATTCCAAATTTTGAGGCTGCCGCTAGATGCAGATGCTAGCATCCGGTCGTCTGAGCTGAGTGCAAGGGCGCGGATATCGGTTCTATGGCCAGGTAGGTCAACAGAATATACTTTGTTATATTCTGGCGGTTCTTCGGTTTTAGCCACCTTCGCTTTGTCTTTGTAAGGTATGTCATAAACCTCGATCATATTGTTGCTAGTAGTTGCTAGCAGTTGCAGTGTCTTGTGGCCTTTGATGTATGTCCATTCCGTTGCCCTGACCTTCCCACCAGTACGGACAGCCACGTAAGGTACAAACACATCGTTAACTTCAGCATCCTCTAGACCTTTCTTCCCATCAGTGTTGTTAGCCTGTATTTTTGCGTCCACATTCTTGGTTCTAGTTTCGGTGGCAGCTTTCTCTCTCCTTCTTTTACGCTTCCGCGTTAAGGTTTTCTGAATCTCCCCTTCACTCCGGACTCGCCATATCTCTATGACTTTCTCTGACCCGTAAATTGCGATATAATCTGCCCGATCGTGGAAAACAATATCGGTAGTTCTGTCTTTGATTTGGCGGTATAGGGTCCCTTGTTCGTGCAAGTAACGGCGCTCGATTACATCTCCTAATTGAGATGCATATTCTCGCAAGCCCGGGAGATCGATGGACCACACTCTTAGTTCACCGTCATTTCCAGCGGTGATGCATCCGCTTCCATCAGGGGACACCCCTAAGGCCCAGCATTCACCGTTTGTCTGCGCTACGTGAGTTTCAATGCAGTATTGTGCTGTAACATCCCATATCTTAATCAGTGCATCTTTGCTCGTGGAAATAAGATAGACTTGGTCGGTGTTCGTGGCCTTGGGTATGGGATTCGAATCATGAGTCTCGAGACCTTCCGCATTATTAAGATTTACGAAGTGGAGAGCTGTAATCTGTGCC
The DNA here is from genome assembly GCA_001692915.1 of Glonium stellatum. Classification (NCBI taxonomy): domain Eukaryota; kingdom Fungi; phylum Ascomycota; class Dothideomycetes; order Gloniales; family Gloniaceae; genus Glonium; species Glonium stellatum. Next base: position 12,192 of record KV750543.1, read on the forward strand.
TTGTGTCCCCGAAGCCTGAATAACCCTACTTCAGCTACCAAGTCCCACAGGATGATATTCGTGTCTCTTGAGCCGCTTGCCAAAAGTACGCCCGAAGCGTCAAATACCAAGGTTGTTATAGCAGATTTGTGGCCATTGAAGCTGATAATTATGGTTGCTGTTCGGGAGTCCCATATTCGGATGCTGCCATCGCCGTACCTAGATTAACACATGTTGTTGTAAGCGTTGGAAATCCTCGCGTAGTTGAGTTTGAAGCGTTGCCTACCCTACGGCAAAGATATCTGGATCTGCTTTGCTACGAGTTATAGAGGTAACTTCAGCGTTGCAAGCAGCATCGCGCCACCGGCTCAATAGCTCGCCTTTCTTTACATCCCAGCAGAGGACCTCTTCGTTAGCGCCAACATAAGCGTGGCCGGCATCAGAAGGACGCTTGGAGGCGTTCAAGATCAAGCTCTTACTTGTCCAGACCAGGGTTGAAGAGGCAGAATTTACAATGGCAAATGCTTGCGATTGCTCATACTTACTATCGAGGTTAGTGCTAGTTCCACGCCATCATCATCACACGAGAAATTACCTGTAGGACTTGACCATTCTTTTGGTTTAAAGAACGGGAATTGAGCCTCCCCCGAGTTTTCAGACAGTTATGACTCAAATGGACAGACTGAACACACTTAGGAGTCGTTTTTTGCCCCGAAGTAATCTCACGTAGAGTTGGTTGTATGATTAGGCTGTTGCGACGTGGTTTGTTCATGTCTCGAAACTATTTTTTCTGTCGTGGAAAGAACCCCCACAGGTAAGCCACGCACTAGCCACGCACGCCACAGTATCTGAACGTACTTGCTTCGGCTTCGGCGAACCCTAGAAGTATCCGCGGGCATCGTCTTGCATATTGTTGTGCGCTCTCATTCTGCTTTTCCTACCACGTCGTAAAATAGCTCTTGCCACATCTCCCGTATAGGCCAAGCTATGCTCCTCCTCGATTATCAAAACGTACTCATAGAGTCTTTGCTTAAAGACCGCTTTTCGGGGCATGTTTCACCCCGCTACCTACTTGCGTCTGACCCCAGTGGCTAACTGTCGCATAGAGCATCACCCGTATCAATCGATCAAGTTGTGTCCGACTTTGACGGTGTGACGTTTCATATCTCAACCCCGGAATCGAAGACAAAGATTCTCGTCTCTATATCCGTCAAGTGTTTTCAGGAATTGGTCAAATATGGCGCCCAAGGTGTGCTTGAACGTGAATATGGCCCTTATATAGTGCCTGCAGAGCAGGGCTTCGATTTCTCCGTCCAGGTAGACCTTGAAAACCTTCCAGAAGATCAAAGTTGGTGTATCCGCCTATGCGTAACGCCATTACTCACCCTGCTTCTAGGCGCACGAGATGACTTAATACGCCGTATCTCTCTATTCAAGCGTAACGTCATGGCAGCACCATTCGAACAAGCCTTTGATGAATTTGCTGAATTACAGGAGCAAGCATCCAAATTCACTTCCGAACAGGCTCCTCAGGGAGTTCGGGAGGGTGGCGAAGTCCGTGCTATACATTACCGGGAGGAAGAGGCGATATATATCAAAGCTAGTCACGATAGAGTCACAGTGATCTTCAGCACTGTGTTTCGGGAAGAGACAGATAGGATATTTGGTAAAGTTTTCCTCCAGGTATTGCATTGCATTTTAGTAAGAGTTCCTTTGGTGATGTTTCCCTGATCGTCTGCTGCCATAGGAATTTGTGGACGCTCGAAGGAGGGCCATTCAGAATGCCCCCCAAGTTCTTTTTCGTAACGACCCTCCCCTCGAGCTTCAAAATGTTCCCGGGCTTTCCACCTCCGGGGCTGGCGAGATTGGCTATATCACATTCGGTTCATCTATCCAACCCATATTATATATAATTGTGCTAACACTTCCAGTGCTATTTCCGAGACATTTGACAAGACAACGGCGAGACGAGGTCATCTCTCATATTCAGACGTTCCGGGACTACTTCCATTACCACATCAAAGCATCAAAGGTCCGACGATTTATTCCAAGATTGATCGTTTCTTACCACTAACATAAAATATGGAAGGCCTATATTCACTCTAGGATGAGAAGGCGAACAGCCGATTTCCTTCAAGGTTCTGAAACTCCCTGCTCTGTATGAGTATAAGCTGACAGTGTAACTAGTTCTGCGAAGGGCGAGGCCAGAAGGTGATGAGAAAGAACGAAAAACTGCCAGCGGCCGTACATTCAAGGTACAAACTTGAAGGGAGCTCGATCGAAATGTGCACTCAAGAGGATTAGTACGAGCAGTCAAGTTTGGGGCCGTACGCATGAAAGACCCTCTAGTTCTACGGTAGAAGCGAGCAAGTAGAGTGGGGTATTAGGCAACTGGCAAGAAATATGCATCTGAGTTCCAGCTGAACCCATACAGTATTTGCTAATGAAGGAGGTTGTGGTTGTGAAATAAAACGACGTGTATCGGACATCTCGGCAGCTTTACATTAGAGAATACAGTGGCCGAGCTGATCTACCCGTTCGATTTTTAATACCTTCAACTTTTGTGCATGATGATAGCAGCATAATTTTCTGTACGCCGGTTTGATTTTCTTCTGATTGCCCGATTCCGGCGGGTGAACCCGTTTAGGCGGCTTGGACAGTGTAAAGCGACAACACCCCAACCCAGTGTCAACTATGCGATGGCCTTGGTCAACCAAAGATTCTCAGAAAGAGGACAGTAATGAGAATCGTCGTCCCCTTTCATGGCCTAATGACCTAAACGCAGTCAGTTGGTCGCAGTACATCGAAGCGCGCACCGTCGTCCCGTCGCTATTATTTACTATCACCACTCTCACGTTCATCCGAATCTACAAATCCTACCTACGACGCATACCGAATGTCAATTACATCAAACCAGATCTATTCCGACGGCGAAGCCTTTTTGGAAAGGTGACAAGCGTAGGTGACGCAGATAATTTTCGGTTATTTCATACTCCAGGCGGAAGGTTGGCGGGATGGGGTTGGCTACCATGGAAGACGGTACCGAGCAAGAAGGAAGATCTTGCTGCTAAAACCGTAAGTCACTGCTTTGGGAGGCAGCAAAGGTGGAAATTATTGAATGAGTACTGATGGATGGTGTTTCAGATTCACATTCGAATCGCTGGCGTCGATGCACCCGAGCTGGCACATTTTGGACGCCTAGCACAACCATTTTCAACAGAAGCCTATAACTGGCTCACCAGCTATATCCTCCACCGCCATGTGCGTGCCTACATCTACAGACGGGACCAGTATGACCGCGTTGTTGCCATAGTTTTCGTGCGAAAACGACTGTTCAAGAGGGATGTTGGGCTAGAAATGCTTAAGAAAGGATTGGCAACGGTTTATGAAGCCAAGACTGGGTCTGAATTTGGGGAATTCGAGAGACAGTATCGACAAGCCGAGATGAAGGCCAAGAGCGATGGAGTTGGGATGTGGTCACAGCCATCGCTATGGGCACGCTTGCGGGGAGAAAAAGGCAAGGCGCTCGAGAGCCCAAGAGAATATAAAGTGCGAATGGCTGCTACGAGACCAGAGACTGAAAGCAAGAAGAAGGCTCGTTGACACAGGCAAGTAACCGTGAAGCTGTGCAAGCAACATGGAAATTCGTAGTGGAAGCAGGGGTTAGAGGGCATGAGGCTGTGGGCCACAGGCACAGAAACCTCGAGGACGATGGTAGCGGGCCAGGAGAGCTCTCAAGTTGGAGAGCCCTTGTGACTGAGCAGAAACTGAGCAGCATCAGAGGCCGCCACCAGTATCCCGGCTAGATTGTGAGTGATGCAATATTCCATGCGAAATGCAAAAAAAAAAATTTCGAAGATCATGTCCGATGACCGGGCGCTCTGCCCTCTTCCCCACAAAGACCCGTCAAAAGCCTGTGCCTCGTCCTAGCCTATCCTCTGCTCTAGAGAATTTTATTCCTCATAACTTATCGCCCACTCTACTCCCAGAAATCCAAACTTCCAGACACGCTCCCGGACTCCCTTGCTCGGCTCATCGCTCACTCGCGCTGCTCAATTGCGCCGCCGTACTACACAGCTTTGTTCGTGCAGCTGCCAAGCACGCAGAGCGTATCACCGCTTATCAGAAGCGAGCTGTGCACCCGTGCTTCAAACCGCAGGGAGTCACACGGCAGAAATTTCCTCCAGCTTCATAAAAGCCCCGCGACAGCATCGCAAAGCTTCAAATTAGGCCCCGGCGCCTCAATTGCACTCTGCTAACCTGTCTGCGGTTCTCAACACTTTCCATTAGCTTATCGCCCTCCGCAGGCACCCTCTCTCTCCACCTTCGAGGCTTAATAGAGCTCTACAAGCTCTCAAGCTCTGAAACTCTGCTGTACAACATCCGCAATGGCCGCTTGCGGGCGTCTGGTACGCCGCACGCCGGCTCTACTTCGTCAATGCCGCTTTCCTGCTGTTTCGACGCCGTCGCGCGCTCTTACCACCTATGTCTCCTCTCCGTTGCGTGCTGTGCGTAATGGGCATGAGTCAACAACATATCGTCAGCTGCGGGCCTTCTCCAAAGTCGCTGCCTCCAGAATCGCGAGTCAAGAGGCTCCAAATGCTCAGGCCTACTTGAACAGTGGCCATATTCTAGGCGCACGGAATCTAGTAGATGTGACAAAGGTGCTTGTTATCGGGAGCGGAGGCCTGAGTATTGGTCAAGCAGGGGAATTTGACTATTCCGGTAATTTATTATTGCGCTACTTTTTTTCTTAATGTGGTAATTGTAAGCTTACTTCTATCTTTTTTCTCTGCACTAGGATCCCAAGCTCTTAAGGCTTTGAAAGAGGCAGGCGTTCGATCGGTTCTCATAAACCCAAACATCGCAACTATCCAAACCTCCCACGTTCTTGCAGACGAAATATACTATCTTCCCGTTACGCCCGAGTATGTAGAGTACGTGATCCAGAAAGAGCGCCCCGATGGAATATTCCTCAGCTTTGGCGGTCAAACCGCTCTCAATCTAGGAGTAAATATGAACAAAAAGGGCATCTTCGAGAAATATGGAGTAAAAGTTCTAGGCACAAGCATTAAGACCTTGGAGACAAGTGAGGATCGGGACCTATTTGCAAAGGCATTGGGTGAAATAAACATCCCTATCGCAGAATCCATCGCCGTTAGCACCGTGGATGAAGCTCTTGACGCCGCAGACAAAGTTGGCTACCCAATCATCGTCCGAGCTGCGTATGCCCTAGGTGGGCTAGGATCAGGTTTTGCAAACAACCCAGATGAGCTTAGGGATCTGTCTGCGAGATCCCTAACACTTTCGCCTCAGATATTGGTTGAGAAATCGCTGAAAGGATGGAAGGAAGCGGAATATGAGGTCGTGCGGGACGCAAGTGATAATTGCATCACAGTTTGCAACATGGAAAACTTCGACCCCCTTGGGGTCCACACGGGTGATAGCATTGTCGTGTCCCCAAGTCAAACCTTTAGTGACGAGGAGTACCATATGCTTCGTTCGGCTTCAATCAAAATCGTTCGTCATTTAGGCGTCGTGGGCGAGTGTAATGTCCAATATGCTCTTCAACCTGATGGCTTGGACTACAGGGTAATTGAAGTCAATGCTCGATTGTCCAGGTCTTCGGCGCTTGCTTCAAAAGCTACCGGTTACCCCCTTGCGTACACAGCTGCGAAGATTGGGCTTGGACATACTCTTCCTGAGCTTCCAAACGCTGTCACGAAGACTACGACGGCAAACTTCGAGCCCAGTTTAGATTACATCGTTACCAAGATGCCTCGATGGGACTTGAGTAAGTTCCAAAACGTCAAGCGAGACATTGGAAGCTCTATGAAGTCTGTTGGAGAAGTAATGGCAATTGGTCGTACGTTTGAAGAGTCTTTTCAAAAGGCCTGTCGACAGGTTGATCCAAGATTTCTCGGGTTTCAAGGCGACAAATTTGAAAACCTAGATGACGTACTGAAGAATCCGACTGACCGACGCTGGCTCGCTGTTGGGCAAGCTATGATGCACGAAGGTTATTCAGTCGACAAAGTACACGACCTAACAAAGATCGATAAATGGTTCCTATACAAACTCCAAAACATCGTCGACTGCACGCACGAGCTAGAGGATATTGGTAGCCTGTATGGCCTAAAGAAAGAAATGATTCTGAAAGCCAAAAAGTTAGGTTTCTCTGATAAGCAGGTTGCAAAAGCAGTTAATAGCACCGAAGATGAGGTACGAGCAAGGAGAAAGAGCTTTGGTATTAAACCATGGGTCAAGAAGATCGATACCTTGGCTGCGGAGTTCCCAGCTGATACTAATTATCTCTATACGACGTACAACGCTTCTTCGCACGACGTGACTTTTGACGATCACGGAGTTGTCGTCCTCGGAAGTGGCGTCTACCGAATAGGTAGTTCAGTGGAATTTGACTGGTGCGCTGTCAACGCTACGCTTTCACTAAATAAACTTGGCAAGAAGACCGTGATGATTAACTACAATCCGGAAACGTATTCAACTGATTTTGACGTAGCCGACAAACTCTACTTTGAGGAGCTGAGCTATGAGAGGGTCATGGACATATATGAACTGGAGTCTGCTAGTGGGGTAGTTGTTTCTGTGGGGGGCCAGCTGCCCCAGAACATTGCATTGAAGCTTCAGGAGTCCGGCAAAGCAAAAGTGCTTGGCACAGATCCTAACGACATTGATAAAGCCGAAGACCGCCATAAATTCTCCCAAATCCTCGACTCGATTGGCGTTGATCAGCCGGCTTGGAAGGAACTAACATCTGTTGAAGAAGCAGAGAAGTTTGCTCGATCCGTCGGATATCCTGTACTGGTTCGGCCAAGCTACGTTCTATCTGGAGCTGCTATGACCGTTATCTATTCAGAGAGCGAACTCAAAGACAAGCTACTCGCAGCAAGTGACGTTTCACCAGACCATCCTGTTGTGATCACGCAATACATAGAGGGCGCTCAGGAAATCGATGTGGACGCTGTTGCATCATGCGGAAACCTGCTAGTCCACGCTGTCAGCGAGCACGTTGAAAATGCTGGTGTCCACTCCGGCGATGCAACGTTGGTACTGCCACCCGCAAATCTTGATAAGCGAACCGTCGAGAGGGTGAAGGAAATCGCTAAGAAAGTTGCCAAAGCGTGGAATATAACAGGTCCGTTTAATATGCAAATCATCAAAGCAGATGATCCTGCGGGTGGAGAACCAAAGTTGAAAGTTATTGAGTGCAACCTTCGCGCATCAAGATCTTTCCCTTTTGTCAGTAAGGTTCTAGGAACCAACTTTATCGACGTTGCCACCAAGGCTCTTGTTGGAAGAGAGGTACCAGAGCCAGTAGATCTCATGTCAGTCAAAAGGGACTACCTAGCAACGAAAGTACCACAGTTCTCATGGACCCGCCTCGCAGGCGCGGACCCCTACCTAGGTGTGGAAATGGCCAGTACAGGAGAGATGGCTTGTTTCGGCAAGGACCTAGTAGAAGCATATTGGGTCTCAATGCAGTCAACAATGAACTTCCGCCTTCCGCAGCCTGGTGAAGGACTTCTATTCGGGGGCGATACTTCGAAGAGTGAATTAGTTAAAATTGTGGATTACTTGAATCCACTCGGCTACAAGTTGTTCGCCGCTAACGGGGAAGTTAAGAAGTATTTGGAGGGGGCATCCCAAGCTGAGGATGTGGAGGTAGAAGTGATAGAGTTTCCCAAGGAAGACAAGAGAGCGTTGCGCGAGGTTTTCCAAAAGTATGATATCCGCGGTGTCTTCAACCTTGCCAAGGCAAGGGCTTCCTCACTCATTGATGAAGATTATGTGATGCGGAGGAACGCAGTCGATTTCGGAGTACCTCTATTCATGGAGCCCAAGGCAAGTCAAAGGAACTGTCCTTATTGAATCTTTCTGACTGAATTGCAGACTGCGGTACTATTTGCTCAATGTATGAGTGAAAAACTACCTCGAAAAGAAGGAATTCCGAGTGAGGTACGCCCTTGGAGTGCGTTCATCGGCGGAAAACCTCTATAAATTTTCGAACGATGGCAGTTTCTGAATGCGATCTAAAGGCCTCTACTTTTTATGTATATATTCCCGCGCGCCTTTTCACAACGGTATCCAAAAGTGACAGTAATTGATATGAATCTAAGCGTTCAATGACTTTGTTTATCTTTTAAATTGAAGCTGGAACGGCTCTTATGAATCACGCCATACAATCTTGCTGTCCTTTGAAAGGAGCAAAAAGAGCGATGGCTAACCACCATCTATTGTGTTAAAGCATATGAGCTATCTACCCTAAGAGCATCAGAGCGCCAGCTCGTCACCGGAATCAGAGTCATCTATCTGGAATTTACGTTTCTTTAATAGTTTAATCGGTGTGTGTTGTGTCTCGGGTGGAAACCTGGCATTTTGTCGAAATAGCCCACTCTTCAATTTGGCGTTTGCTCCTTTACGACCCATGGCTCGTTGGTTTCGATATGTTGGAGCTTGAGAGACTGTAACCTCACTTATACTCAAGAATTTCGTAGTGCGCGAGGTTCTTTGGTCTGAGTTTACAGTCTCGACAATCTCGGGGAAAGAATTCGCCTCCTTTGCCTTCCAATGTTTAGGGGAAGCTCCTCGGCTTACTGGCTCCTGGGCACCTGCTAAAGAGCTGGGCTCTATTGACTCCATGATTTCAGACAGGGATCCAGTTCCCGCTATGTCCAGATTTTCAGGTGAAATACTATTCTCCCTTACGCCCGAGGCTTGCGCGAGGGCAGCTAGTTCTGGTGCTTTCGGAAGTTTGGCAGACCGGTGAGTGACGCTTATCCGAGACGTCCCAATTGGCTCCCGGTCGCTCTTGTCCATTGCTAAAATATATCCTGCTTTTACTGGAGACCTCGTGATCTTCGGTGTTGAGCTCATTTCCTGGTGTTGGTTGTGAAGATCGGAAAAGCTAACCTTCGGCGTATTCGACTTTTCTCCTATAATGCTTGGCGAGTGGTGTGACTGACTCTCCTCTATTTCGACGACGTCATTAATAGGCTCTGATACCTGCCTGATCCTGTTCTTCAAATGTTTATGATAATGAAATTGGACGGTATAAGGAGGTATATCCGGCCAATTGGAACAAATAATTGCCCAAGGGTGTTGCTGTTCTTCTTTCAACTGGATCAGAAGATTATCGTCTGCCTCAGAAAATGTAAACCGAGACTTCCGACCACTTCCCACCCTTTTAGCTGATGTGTTAGCAGAGTAAGTGTGGTGAGACCTATCCAGGTAATTAGGCAAAATTTGTTCTCCAGATGCGTCTACGCAATCGGTATTGCTTTCTGATATTTCATCACCATAATCATCATCCACGCCGTGGCTATCTTTCCGAGGGGTTTCTGCAATCGCTGAACATGCGCTATGACCGGTAGGCGATCGTCTAGCGCTCCTATGTAGAGGTAGAAATGACGTGGACGGTTCTGACAGAGCCCAAATGCTCCCGGGAGGGGAATACTGTGAACGCGAGAGTGGAACAGATCGGGATGCAGGTAAAATACGCCAGTCAGGCGCTGGAATTGGTAATTGCGGGGTTGACCATTGAGGATCCGTGTTACATGTATCTTCGCGCCATTCGCCCATGAACCGTGCTATCTGTAACGCAATACTCTGGCCCAAGGCTTCAAAGGCGGCGGCATCAGGCTTTCTTCCTAGAATTCCATTCGCAGCATCCGCTGGAAGCGGCTGCTCCTCATTCAGTACGTTCGAGTTTGTGTCCGTTCTTTTATGTGACTTATGGGTCTCCCTAGGAATATCCGGACCGCCCTTAACATTGGCGTTGGTAATATTTCCAGAAGTGACCTGACTTTCGCAAGCCTCAATCGCCCTACTATGCTATATCTTCGTGAGCACAAATCACAAACTGATTGGTTACAGCTGGGCAATACTAAACGCGGAGAAATTCTCGCACATACATTGACAATAGTATCGTCTAAGTGACCGACCACATCCTCCAATTCGTTAACATCCTCATCGCCAAAGCTCTTGACCATGTCCTCTGTGAAGGCTCTTAGTATCCGACCAGCATTCCTATCCCCAATATCTTGCTCGTCACGCATCCGCGAGATATGGCCATTATTTACGACAATCTCGCCAGTCTCTAAGTCAATCTCATCTCCCACATCAGTGAAATCTTTTGCGTACTTCGTGAAAATGTTTTCGAAGGTACCCTTGAGCCGAAGGTCATTGTATCGGCGGTCGCGCTCAAGCGCGGACGTAATTTCGCGGTTGTCCAGCATTGCTGTCCGAAGACGTTTTGTAGGGCGTTCCATCATCGACATAAGCGTAGTAAATGAAAGAATTATCGATCAAGCAATGAGTTAGTGAAGTTAATTACGGGCCGTAGGGTCAAAACTCCAAGGCGCGAACAGAAGCAACAAGCGTGCCTAGGTAAAAGTAGACCGCGTGCCTTAGTCAGCCTCAACGCCCTCCCGATCCCTTCAAATGCGGCAGTTAGCGCAGCCATGCCCGCCTGGTGTCGCATGCACAACATTCAGTCGCATCCTCTAAAAAAGGTTGTTGATCTCGTTGATAAAATGTATACTGATATATAATGTTTTAAACCATGTCACTAGCAAGAAGGTAGTACTATCTTAAGGAGATCGCGGATTTTCTACCGCCGCTCCATATAAATATAACCTAAGTACGCTATAAGGAATATATAGTATTTTCACTATTTAGGGAAAAATTCGACCAAACAAGGTGACGCTAACAGTTCTTCGTGCCAACCTGCGATAGGTAGGTATCCGGATCGCCTTCAACGCTCACCACGGCCTAGTCTCCACTCCCGAAGCATGATTGACTCTCACACCTCACAACACCACCCTGCTTAACCTCCGATTTTCAACTATGGTTTTCGTCACATAGCATCCTAATCGCTCTACAGGCGTTATGTACTGTCAGAAATGCCGCACGCCAGTGAGACTTGATGCTTCCCTCGAGGAACTCAACCCCGCTGCGTTCCAACTATTGACTGGTAAAAGCGTATCACATCTCGCCCTAGATTGTCTCTGTTGATACCATTACAGATTCCACTGCTCCGCCCCAGCAGCAGTTTCCATCCACAACGTCTTCGCGCCAGGGGCGTTACAACTATTTGCAAGATCGCCGAGATGACTACCACCACGCTTTACAAAACTCTCAAAGCCCCACGTTCAAACGCACAGTACCTTCTGGCCGCTTCAATCATACATCAGCTGCCAGCTATGCAAAAACGGGCTCAAAAGAGAATCCTGCGATGTCTTTCGTCATGCTCACCGAGTCTCAGGTGGTACAAACACTCAGCCATCACGTCGAGGATGAAAAAGCCGACAGTCCTCTTTCCCAAAAGCAGACTAACGTCGTGGGATTGAGGGCACCGGATGAGAATAGTCTACGGTCACACGAAGCTGAGATAACCACCCGTCTTTTCGAGATTCTCTCGGCCCGTTCCGATATCGATCACCCAATCTGTGCAGAATGCACCGAGTTACTGGTTGATGGACTACAAAAACGGTTGGGAAGTACTACAAGAGAACGAGACGTCTATGTAGAATTCCTACGACGAACCAACGCAGACATTCCCAGTGACGAAGAAAGATTACAAGCCCTGGAGGCCTTAAAGGTTGCCCGCGAAGACGAATCTTTCTCTTTTGCAGAACTCGAAAGACTTGAACGAGAAAAGGCCTTGATGGATCAAGAGATCGCTGCTCTGGACGAAGAATCCCATGAGCTAGACCATACAGAAGAGGTTTTTTGGCGAGAACGAAATTTATTTACGGTCACCCTCTCTACATTTCAAAGTGAAAGAGATGGCCTCGACACTCGTTACGATCACGATTCTAAACAGTTGCTACGTTTACAGCGCACAAATGTCTACAACGACACATTTTGCATTGGTCATGATGGATACTTCGGCACCATCAATGGGCTTCGCCTTGGCAGGCTATCAAACCCACTAGTCGAATGGGCCGAAATTAATGCGGCTTGGGGTCAGGCCTGCCTATTGCTTACAACTATCGCGGAAAGGCTGGGTTATTCATTCCAAGGTTATCGACTGAACCCCATGGCTTCCACTTCTACAATCGAAAAGCTAGACTATCCTCAATCAAACTCTACCAATGATCCTTCTCATCTTATGAGACCTAGGATAACGCCCATGGAGCTTTACTGCACCGGAGACCTACCATTGGGGCTGGGGTTCTTACACAGACGTTTTGATAATGCTATGGTCGCTTTTTTGGAATGTCTCCGCCAACTCGGCGAATTTGTTGAACATACGCCAACTCAGGGAACCGGGGTTAACGCTCACGGCTTAAAGATGCCTTATGATATCCGTAAGGACAAGATTCATGACACAAGCATCAAGTTAAGCTTTAACCAAGAAGAGTCATGGACTAAGGCCTGCAAGTATACTTTAACATGTTGTAAGTATTTGCTAGCTCATGCAAGCAACGTGAACAATGCTCCTAGAAGATCTTTCTAGATTTTATTTATAGGCATTAAATGTTGCTTAAGTCTTATAGTAGTAAACTTATACTCTTAAACTATTATATTTAGCCTTATTTTTTTGCCTTTATATTATATAGTCTATTATAGTTAGAATTCTAGGCAATATCTAGATATA
>KV750547.1:0-29312 GCA_001692915.1 Glonium stellatum
CGCGCCTGGACGGTTACCCCAGAAGAAGAAGTCCTATGATAAGTCTCTCTAACACTGGTCAAACATTAATGCGAAATATAATGCCATATTCTACCAACTCTCTCTACCCGCAACACATATTACACTTACTTTCCTAATTCCATGTTTAGTAGATAATGGCCTGCAGATATAGTCTACAAGCCAGAAGATATTACAACCGGGCCGTGCTCGTTGTCCCGATCCTTGCCTTTGCGGAAGGCCAAAATCTTTATGTTAACCCTAGAACAAGCTGATGTTTGGTATCGATCATTCTCGACTTCAGCTTGTACTGCCAATGATCCCAAGATTACAACACGCATTTTGAATCTCGATTCCTGTTACCCTGTTGCTCACCGTTTCCCTGACACTTTCGAAAACGCCACCGAACGCCATGACCCAGCCGTGGAGCGCTTTTGGAAACGGCGTATCAAATACTATCTGGATCTACCCTAACACTCGTAAGTTTCCAATGTCCACAAGTTCTCTTATAATACTCAGAAGCTAAAGCTCATAGACCGGGATGGGCCGACTGTCTTCATGAACAACTTTTACCATTGCACGGTATGCATGCAGAACGCGGAGGCTCACAGAATGGGTGATGGTGGTTCAGGATAATTTGTTGATTGTGGCTTTAGCGCTGGCTTTCTGTGACGTAGCGTTTGAACCGAATGAGCTATGCCTGATGTGTTGGTCAGGAAGATATGGGTTATGCATCCCGTAGTCTTAATTGAAAATACATATGCAAAAACACTCATTCTTTCAAAAGCGGGCTTGTGTGTGGAAGATATAGATCTACGGTTTATCATCCTATCAAATTAACACACCGATTGTCATCAAGTCTGATTGAGTGCTATGCGTTGATTGACTACTATTTAGGAGGTCTAGACACCAATCTCGAAGGCTTATATTCAGGCAACGCTCTTAAGATCATGCTTATCGAATCAGTACCCGCCCAGTCGGCTAGTTCATTATAGCCCTTATCACTCACAAACTTAAACGGCCCTGATATCAAGCCAAGCATTAACACCCCCTAGTCCAGGTAATGCTTGACAGGAAATGGAGGTTCTTCCGTACTACGGCACTGCAGTGTCCGTCCTCTTGCTTTGCAAAATTTCCTGCTCGATCCTCAACCTCCTCGCCTCATCCTCTTCATTGCTAAAATCCTTAAATACATGATCCATCTGCTCCAAGCTCCTGCCATTCGTTTCTGGGACGAAAAAGAATGTCCACACAAGTGACAGTAAGCAGAAGACAGCAAAGAAAGCATATGCGCCGTAACCAGTATTCTGCACTAGTGGCGGCGTAATGAGGCCCTAATCCAATCAGTCTACCGCCAGCACGGTAGGAAGGGAAGGAGGTACTTACAATAATGAAATTATTCAGCCAATTCGAGCACGTCGACAACGCAACGCCCTTCGCACGCAACGACGACGGGAATATCTCCGCCGGCATGGCCCACGGAACGGGTCCCCATGACGCGCCAAACGAGAGCATGTAGAGAAACAGGAATGCAACGCTGGCCCAGCCCTCCGGCCGGTGGTTGTGCCAGTCGTTGGAAAATTTCCCCACCAGCACCGCGATGATGAGGTGCGAGACGAACATGGCTGCGCTGCCGTATAGCAGTAGCGGCCGCCGGCCGAACCGGTCCATGGTCCAGACCGAGCTAGTGACGCCAACTAGCTGTGTGATGTTTAGTACGCCGGAGAGGATCAGCTGCATGGAATGGCCCTGGCCCATTTGCTCAAACAACGTAGGTGAGTAATAGATTAGCGCGTTGATACCCACGAACTGTTGGAAGAACGTGAGCCCTATGCCCACGTGAGTGCGGCGCCAGCAGCCGCGCTTGAAGCAGTCAATCCAGGAGGCGATTTCGAGCTTGATGCGGCTGGTTTTGGACCGGTCTTGCAGCTTGGGATGGCGCTCGCAGCTGATTTCTTTCTTGAATGCTACTTCGGCTCGGATGTCGTACCATTCCTGCAAGACTCGCGTATCTGTCGTGGGTAGTTGGCGGAGCTTGGCCAGGCTTTCTAAAGCTTCTTGATCTCGGCCTTTGGAAGCCAGCCATCGTGGAGAGAATGGCAGGAAAACAATGCCGATACCGAGAATCAAGCCTGGGAGAATCTGCAGGAGAAATGGGAGCCGCCAGGACCATTCATCAGAGATATATTGTGTGCCGTAAGTGATCCAAAATGCAATTACGATACCAGATACAATGCTAAACTCTTCGAGGACAAGGAGAGCACCGCGGATTTCCGGGGGTGAAATTTCGGATATGTAGAGTGGCGCTACCATGGATAACCTATGGCCTTTAGCATCTTTTCCGATATTCTTATTATGCCTGGTGAGAAAATTTCTTACATCCCTATCCCAATGCCTCCAATAAAGCGAGCAATTGTGAGCATGGCATAGTCCACGGCGGCTGTCTGCAATATGGAGCCCACGGTGAAAATACAGACAGCAACGACAATCGAATACTTCCGTGATATCTTGTCTGCAATCCAACCTTGGTTGAGTGCACCTAGCAAGGCGCCTAATTCAATCATGGCCGTCAATAATCCCTTCCAAAACCCGGCTCCGGACGCATGTTCAGACACGCGATCAAACCTGTCTAGGAATTGAGGCATGACTAAAATCACCGAGACAACTCCCTGGCTATAGAGCATTAGTAAAGCATGCAATAAGTCTAATTTAGGCGGAAAATATACTCATATCCAAATAGTAGGCCTCCCATTGCGGAGAACGCTGCACAGAGCGCCACATAGTGCGAGTGGAACAAACCCCTAAAACCTGCCAATACCATTAATCTAACGTTTCAATTAAAGCTACTATGGTGGGCAATACTTACCAGGTGGACCATACGCCTCTCTCGACTCCAGAATCTTATGGTCATGGTGCACTACCGCAATCTCCTGCTGCAGCGCATCCGACATTGGCTCCTCCCTCGTCTTCTCGCTGGGCCCAACACTAATATCCATGCCTTCGACCCAACGATGCTCGTTACGTCAACGCTAGTCGTCTACCACAGTAAACGAACACGTTCCGCGTTTCTACAGAACAAATTTCCTAGACCAATCGTCACCAGGAAAAAAATAAAATAAGGAACAACGTCGGGCCACAGTACCAAAAAAGACCCGATGATTTTCTCCCAGAACCAAAAAATGTGGAACCCATCCTGGCCTTTTAATCACCAACGACCATAGCCCGCTGCCCCCATCACACGCGGGCTCCACAACGGCTCGCGGGGATTGTTTCCTCTACGTAGTAACGGTCTGGTCGGCCGCGGCGCCGGCGTCTGCGGTTTATCGACCGTTGCCGCCCTCCCTAATTCCGTTCCCCCCCCCTGTTTCCCCGTACTTGCCCCGCATTGTCCTCGTATGTAGGCTTTTCCGCTGCCAGGCCGGGCTTGGGCGTTAGGCGGGTTAACGGGTTTCTGGGGCATGGGGAAACGGGTTTGCCGCTGCGGAGAGAGTGGTTGTTTATTGGGCGGTGGGGCTGCTGGGAAAAGGCAACTTTGCCGACGCTTGAGGCCTGGTTGAGCCCCAATGTGGCGTGTGCGTCTTTCGCTTGGTCGGATGATTTTTTTTCCTTCGCGCGGGTATCGTGAGCATGTGAGGGGTTTCGGCAACTGATACTTGTAGTTCGGGGATTTGTTGCGGCGACTCGGGTTTTGACCCAGCGATGGTCGCGTGGGGTTTTGTAGAAGTTGGTAG
Organism: Glonium stellatum; assembly: GCA_001692915.1. Lineage (NCBI taxonomy): Eukaryota > Fungi > Ascomycota > Dothideomycetes > Gloniales > Gloniaceae > Glonium > Glonium stellatum. The sequence continues at coordinate 3,729 of KV750547.1, forward strand.
TAAGCTTTACCACAGAAGGAGATTTTTGTGAGTAGGCTGTACTGTTAAAGCCTTTGGTGAATGGTGGTTGGTCTTCGGGGTTGCCAAACTTGGCTAGTCCAATGGCTTGTGGTAGGCGAGGAAGACCAGATACGGAAGTTCACGACACTGAGGCAGGCGAGGAAGACCAGATGCGGAATTTCACGTCACTGAGGTAGGCGAGGAAGACTAGATGCGGAAGTCCACGACACTGAGGTATTGGTGCGGTACGTAAATGCACATTTCTCATTTCAAGCCTTTTCCATAGATACTAGCCAGAGTAAATAACTCAAAAGCTATGGAGTAAGCTATGTTTTCGCTCTGTGGCGCCGACAGCAATAGAAAAAGGCCGAAATGATTACAAGTAGTGTCATGTCATTAAAGTAGTATTGGATCTTTGACGGCTATCAACAGCGTGTGAGCATAGGACCTGCCACTACTTTGAAAGCGTCTCTGAACCGTCTCACCCGCATCAAATCCCGCACTTTCCTACCCAAAGTGCTATATATACGTCCCACCTGAATCGGAAATGTCTCTAGCGCTACATGAGACACGCCTCATGCAATGCTCCGGATAACCATAGCCAGGAATGTGCGCGTTATTATAGGGCTTCCGGTATATCCTAGAAAGTATTTCCGACGATGATTTCTTCTCTACTTATGAATGTTACTACTATCCGTAAGGATAACATTTAACAACACCAATCCTAACCGAAGTCCTTGCTCGCACAAGGATCTGCTGTTAGCGAAAGCCTGTATGGACATTAAAGTTTCTTCCAGCAGTCTGGTTGCCCTGGAAGATTGGTCCGCCGCCAGAGTTGACAGATCCATAGTGCTGTGTCCTGCCAGCATCTTGCATGGTCCCGAACTTCTTATTGCGCCTTTCTGTACCTCTTCTACAGATACCTTTGGTTCTGAAGCTGCTTTTGCCTGAGCTTCGTGCTCCTCCTGCACAACATTAACCCATAGTCATAGCTGATCACTAACAGCAACATGACCCACGTCTCTAGCGCCAGTAAACCTTACCATCTGCATGTGGTTGCCATGTATACTACGGTTCGGATAGGCGCCGAGGAGTGCGGAATGGTCCGGCATTATCTATATACACAGAATTAGGTCTCATACCGATAACAAGCGTTATCCCCACAACCCACCTTACCAACTCCGACCACAGGCAGTTCCTCGTAGAAGCAGAATATATTCATTGTTTTCATATGATTTCTACTGCGATCATCCAGCATGGTGTGAAACTCTTGCTGCAAATTTGCCAGCATCTCTGATCCAGGCTTGAGCACCTGTACAATCTCGATGTTAGTCTTCCTGAGGATGTTGCAGAGCCGTGTAAGAGGCGTAGCCCAGTCTGCTTTGGTTGAGCCGACATGCGGGGTACTTACAAAGGCGATTGCGGCAGTGGACTCGAGGATATCTTTGAGATACTGCTGCATTGCGCTGCGAGAAATCAGCGGAGCTTGCGTGTTCTTTTTAATTCGGTTCGGTTCGAGTGAAGTTAAGGGCAGAACCTATCCTGCTCTATCACAAGCCCTCCAAGGCCATGCGCGACAAATATGAGAGGACGTTGATTCTATTAGTGGTTTGGTCACTGCTGTAGCTGTAATCTAAGAATGTTGTTTCACCAACCGACCGAGATTTCATCCGCCGTAGGGCCAAATCGTTCGCAAGCGACTTTCCATGGTCCCTTAGCGTGCTTGAACCAGCGGCTTCAAGGGTGCCTATGATATCAGCATCGTAGCCGAAGGTGAAGATGCGAGCATTGGGTAGATCTTGAGGAAGCAGTGTCTGTGGCCAGAAATTCTTAGTTTGTTTGTGAGTCCAAGTCGTCTCGCGATTGCCTGTTAGTCCATGGACGAAGACAATGCTGTTGTAGTAAAGCGCACACTTGGTTAGTTTAGTAGCCGAACTAGTGACAGGGAGTCCCCACATACTCGGCAAGTGCCCCGCTGGGGTCGGAGAGCGTCCAAAGTCCATAGTCTCCATCAGTCGAACACGACTCATCTATCCTGGACACTTCTTCAGTTTATCGGTCGCTCTCGACTTGAACCAAAAAAAAAATACTTGATGCCTAATAATCTGCGTGTTAAATGTTAGGCTGCGTTCCTACTAATAAAGATATGGATAGCTGCGTAATCTTTAGCCGCGTCGAACGGCCAATGCTGATATGCCAGCACTTACTAATTGAAACAGCCACGAAGGTTCACGTGCACTTCAGCCTGTGTAGTTGTTTTCTGACTGTTACGCTATGCTTGGCCTCTTTCTCTGCGTAATGATAAGTATGCTCTACTCTAATTTAGCGGTACTGGCTACATGCATTAATGTTATATTGCTATTGCTTTGAAATTGCTGCTTAAAAATAGATATGCTCTTAAAGTTCCCAAACCAGTAGAATTACTCAATAAAATAGGGGGATTTAAAGATGTGTCTGTCTTAATGCACTCTATAAAATTCTCATTAGGTCAGATTAAGGTAGGTCGCTTTCTCGGGTAGTTCAGGTGGTTGATCGGGGGAATCGGCACCGAAGCCCGAAAGATCGACACTGGTCAGCCCTCAGCGCAGCATTGCTCGCACGCGCGCTACCACTTTTTATTATGGGGCTCTCCCCGCATCTGAAGATGATTGAACATATACCATATCCCCGTGAGCTTGTTACTATCTCCCTTTGCGAAGGCCAGCTTCAATTTCCAGCCTTCTGCCCCATAGAAATTCTGTCCAGCTTCCGTTGAAGTCTGATAGATATGGCTTTTGACCCTGCTATTGGGTCTGAGACGAAAGTGCAGGACCTTGCCTATGTTCGAGACGTCGAGTCTGGGAAGGAAGTAAGTACTTGGGCTCCCCGAGCAGCGAACCTGGCGCTGATATTCATAGTCACCCAATGAGCCACAGCCAGAACTGGATCCCGCAGCTAGGAAGGCTCTAGTCTGGAAGCAAGATAAAAGAATTGTTCCTTTATGCGCGGCTATCTATCTTCTCTGCTACCTTGACCGCTCCAACATCGGAAATGCGAAAGTCTTGAACGCCGCAACGAAAGATGACCTCCTTTCACAAACCCATATGACAAACTATCAATACACCATTGCATTAATGGTGTTTTTGATCGCATACGCGTAAGTTTTCTGAGTTTTTCTCCCAATCTCTCCTCTGATTGCGTAGAGTCTAGGTAAGTTATAGAGTGAGACCAGCAAATTTTCCTGGGCTGGTAAAGTCTATTACACGTGGAAGAACGTCCTAGGTCATTTCTTAGAGATTCTCATGGGAGCATTAATATTCTTGCGGAAATCCTTATATAATTGTATGAGAACATGCCCCCTAATGAGCTACCCCTAGTCTCTTCGAAGTGCCATCGAATTTCCTATTAAAAAAACTGTCCCCGTCCAAATGGATTGCCTTCTTGATGCTTTCTTGGGGCGCAATTACCATGGGGCTTGGAGGCACCCATTCATACGGAGCTGTCACCGGAGTCAGGTTCCTTCTGGGCGTGTTTGAAGCTGGCCTTTTTCCTGGTCTCGTATACTACTTGAGTAAGCCGTGCCCACTTTCGCCCTGGGTCACATATACTGACTCCCCACAGCATTCTGGTACCGCACCGACGAACGCAGCATTCGGGTCGCCGCAATCCTAGCCTCCGCAACCCTCGCCGGCGCATTCGGCGGTGCCATCGCCTACGGCGTCGGACACATGAACGGAACGTCTGGTCTCTCCGCATGGCGATGGCTATTTATCCTCGAAGGGATCCCATCCTGCGTCTCCGCCATCTTCGTCTACTTCTTCCTCCCAGACTACCCCGAAACCGCGAACTGGCTCACCCCCACCGAAAAGGCGACCGCAATCGAGCGGCTACGTCTCGAAGGCTCAAAGGGTCACGCGCGCACCACCTGGGCCGAGACCAAGCAGACGCTGACGGACTGGCGACTGTACGCACACTACGCCATCTACTTCGGCATCTCGACGCCCTTCAGCTCGCTCTCGCTGTTCACGCCCTCCATCACCGCGGGGCTGAACTACGACGGCCTGCAAGCACAGCTCATGACCGTGCCGCCCTACGCCGTCGCCTACGTCGTCACAATCTGCGTCTCCTGGTCCGGCGACCACTTCAACGCCCGCGCCCTGCACTCCGCCCTCTTCGCCACCATCGGCGCCGCCGGCTTCCTCGCCTCCGCCGTCCTGCCCCCGGACGCGTACAAGGTGAGCTCTCCCACTTCCTCCCCCCCTTCTCCCCTTTTCCCCATTTCCCTCACTCTCCTCTCTCTCTTGGCCACCCACCGCCACCACCACCACCACCACCGCTAACCCGCCCCACCCACCTCCAGCAACGCTACGGCTGCCTCATCGTCGCCGCCAGCGGCGCCTTCTCCTGCATCCCGCCGCTGCTGGGCTGGCTGTCCAGCAACCTGCACAGCACGGCCGCGACGGCGCTGGCCATCGCGCTGAACATCTCCTTCGGCGCACCCGGCCAGATCGCCGGCGTGTGGATCTACAAGGCCGACGAGAAGGCGCGCGGCTACCCGACCGGCCACTGGACCAATGCCGCACTGCTGTTTTTCGTCGCTGTCGGGTGCTTGGGCTTGTGGGCCTACTACCGCGTGCTGAATCGGAGGATTTTAAGGGAGGCGGGGGCGAGCGGGGTGAGGTTGTTTAAGTATTAGAGGAGGGGATGTAGCGCGTTTAGATGAGCAAGTCACAGATTTTTAGAGTCTAGAGGAGAGGCTGTGGCCTGTTATGGATATACCTTAGATTATATCGTTAATACACCCGCGAAAGGGGGTATTCGTGGGCTACAGTCCCCACTTGGTCCTATCAAGCCCAAAGAGTGCAAGTAATTCTATGTGAACCGAAATATCAGTTGCGCTTAACCCGCAGATCATCCTGCGCCCATGCGACCCAAAACCACCATGAAAACACCGTATAAAGTCAGCCGTTGATGTACGAATCTCGCAGAATATGTCATAGCTGCATGACAATTCAGACGCCATACCATAGGACACCGAAAAGAACATCATGTCGGCATCATGCCAATTGCGCCGCGTGCACTGCCACCACCACTTCCTCCTCCACCTCCATTTCCTCCATATCTTTTAGAACCACCGTAGCTGCCTGAACCCTTTCCGCCAGTTCGTTTCGTGGAAATCGCTCTTTTCGATACTCCGGAAGTACTTCGGCGTTTGGGAAAGCTATTGGCGGAGCCCCTTCTACCTTTCTTGAAAAACCCTCCCTTACTGTACGCACCGCCCCTTGACGGAAACTGATCCCTGTTTGGAGCCGGAGGGGCAGGTCTTGGGATCGAAGCTTCATATTGTGACATCTGCCTGTTGAACGCTTCAACGTCTGGCGGAGGAGCGAAATACGAGCTCCGTTCCAAGGGTTCATCTTCGCCATCAAACACCGAGCTGTCGTAGTCCGATTCCTTTTCCTCATCATCACTGATGAGGTTGACGACCTCACGGTTCGGATCCTTTAGTACCTCGTTTTGCTCTTCGAGCTCTCCGTGGAGATTTATAGCCGCTTCGATGAGAGGGAAAAACTTCTTGCCATAGAATTTCACCATGGTTGGATTAATGCCACGTATACGATTTAGCTGTGCCTCATTGATAGGTAAATCAATAGCCATTTCGCGCAAAATAGTGTCTGAGAAAGGCTGCTCCCGAAGACCTTTGTTGAGCATGATTTTCTGGGCCAGTTGCTTGGCATGTTCCATAAAATCGTTCATCACTACTCGTTGGTTGTCGGTTAGGCTTGCAACTCTCTCATCGGTCGTGATAGGAGGACCGAGGGGTTGCCTCTTGTCCGCTTTTCTCAGTTTTCCCTTTTCTCTCACGGGCGCAAAGTCCAGATCATCATCGTCGTCAAAGTTATCGTATGTATTGTCGTCAACGACAAAGGAGTCACGAGCGTAGCCGTTAACGTGGAAATCGTCGTCTTCGTCATCGGTAATGATTCGCCGATTACGTCGTTGAGCTGCTGCTTGTACAGGAGAAGAAACGTAAGTTGACGGGTAGTCCGGCTTGGCGGCGGCTACTCCAGTCTCCCCTTTCTTAGTGTCTTTCTTAGTAGCAGGCTTTGCGAATTTAGCTTTTGCATTTGGTGAGATGCGGATTTGAAGGTTTAATCGCTTTCTCCGTCGCAGAAAATCATCGCTCCTCCTTCCAAGCTTTAAGAAATTAATAAAAAAGCCTCAAAGTATTATTTCGAACACTCACCTGGACGTAGTTCGTGGCGAACCCGGCCTTATTCACCACGCTTTCCTCTCGGAGAGCATTCTCATCTAACAGCCGGTGAAACAGCCTTTCAACATCACCACGCTCCAAATCCGCTCCGACGCCAAACTCTTCGAGCTCTGAATGATGGCTAACCTTCTTGCCCTTGCCACCACGGAAAACATCCACGCAATGCAAAAGGGTAACGTTCGTTGCTTGGATCTTGCTAACTAGGCTAACAGCGGCCACTGCATATTCTGTGAGGTCTTTGTCCTCAAACGTAGAATCGGACTTGCAATTATCACAGGAACGATTGCAGTCTTCACGTTCGAAAGATTCGCTGAAATACTTTAAGACCTGTACTCTCCGGCAATCACTTCGATTTTCGCAGAACTGGACCACGTTCCGAAGCATCTGACGTTGTCTCTCTTTCTGCTCCCAGCTCCCTTCTCCCGCGTCGATCATGCGTTTCAATATGCTAGTATCTTGGTAGCCGTAGTAGAGGTAGCAGCTAGAACGTTTGCCGTCCCTGCCAGCACGACCGGTCTCTTGATAGTACCCTTCCAAACTTTTGGGAATGCTGTGATGGATAACAAAGCGCACATCTGGCTTATCAATACCCATTCCAAAGGCGATTGTCGCAACTATAACATGGTATACTCCTTTTTGCCATTGTTTCTGAATAGCAGACCGATCTTGCGGCTCCATACCAGCATGGTAATGATGTGCCTTGATACGATACTCATCCCGCAGCTTCCCCGCAATCTCCTCACAGCTCTTTCGTGAAAGGCAATATACAATCCCAGACATGTTTTTGTACTTCTCCTTGATGGTCTGAGCAATGCTGCTTAGTATGTCTTTGCCCTTTCTCCGGATTTCGTAGGACAGATTCGGTCTATTGAAGCTTTGTGTGAAGACCTCGCATCCTTGGATTCCAAGATTGTACATAACATCTGCTTTGACGTTTTCAGTTGCTGTTGCTGTCAGTGCCATGACAGGAACGCCAATAAATTGTCGTCGAACTTCTCCAAGAGCCTTATAGTCCGGTCGGAAGTCATGGCCCCATTGACTAACGCAATGAGCTTCGTCGATGACAATTCTCGCCAAGCGACCTCTGCTGTGCAAATCCTTGAATGCGTTGACCATGGTCTGATTCTTACTCAGCATCTCTGGAGTGACGTAAAGGAGCTGAATATACTTTTCGACTGTCGGTTCCCGAAGTGAGCTCGTAATAAACTTGCGGTGTTCGATGCTAGACTCGCCGTTGATAAGGAAGGCCTGGATGTGTAGAGCCCTCAGGTGTTCAACTTGATCCTCCATCAAACTCAACAGAGGCGATATGACGATAGTCACGCCTCGGGTTTTACCGGATGTCACGATTGCGGGTAATTGGTAACAAAGGGACTTACCACCTCCAGTAGGCATGAGGACAAAAACGTCTTTTCCAGCAAGAGTAGCATTGATAGCTTCAAGCTGATTCGGCCGAAATCCTTTGAGGTGGAATCGTGTTCTCATTACCTGTTTGACTTCAGGCGACCATGGATGCATCATCAATTTCGGATCAATTATTCCAGGCTTAGCGGAAGTCGGTTTCTTTGGCGATTGTCGATCCGCACTCTTCAACTGACGAACTTGATTCCCGGATGTCTCAGCGAAGACATCTCTTGATGTTCCCTTCCAGTCGAAAACACTCTTCGTAACCTGGTTTTCCACATCTTCCGCTATTTCAAGCATGTATTGCTCATCATATTGGTCGAATTCGTCTTCGTCATCTTCTATTCGCTTTGGAGGGGTACCCATAACAGTGCTAAACATATTATTATTCCCAGAAACATATTCGTTTGGAGTACAGTAACGACTTTGATCTCCGGTGGGGTTACGGGCAGGTTTTGGGTCTTGGGGTAATGCTGGTGTGTTTGGACCCTTGGTGGCGGTTTCCTTGCTATGATGTTTTTTAGGAGACGAGCATGGCTTAATATCGAGCATACTCCGATCTTGGGCAGCAATTCGACTCAAACCAGCGGTTCTCGGAACATGATCTGGAGATGGCACGAACGGCGCTGGCGACGGAGCGAATCGGATTTGTTTTGTAGGTGTCCACATCTCCCTAGGGGCTACCTGGGTTTGTCTAACATACTGTGTTTGCCCTACACCGCTCGAGGTTTGTCGCGGCCGTGTTGTAGAGTTATCGGAGGTCGGAGTTACTTGCGTAGAACGGACGACAACATTAGGTTGGTTGCTTACATCTTCTTTGGAAACGGCTGGAATGCTCCAGTTCAGTAACTCAGCAGGATCGAGAAACGAAAAGGCTTCTTTTTCTATGTTTTGAAGTGAAATCAGGATCTTCCTAGAATTGTCGAAATCAACTTCAGTAGGGTGATCTCCAGCTTGTAGAACTTTGATCATCCTCTCATTTATTTCTGCCCTTCTTTGACTGTCCCGAACGTACTGGTCTCTCAAACCAACCAGACGTTCTAGTGAGACTTTCTTCTCCCTTAACTTCTTAAGCTCTTCTTGTAGCGTTGGACACCAATCTCTCGTTGATTGGAAATACTCTATGGTTTGAGCTGATTTGGTTTCAAGGAGCAAACGGGCAGAATCGTAGGACTGCCGCAAAGCAGGCCCTGCGTCGAGCAGCAGGGATTGTACTATAACAGTTTGTTCCGGGTTAAGTTCCGTAGGAATCGATTGTTTTGTGCTTGAGCTAGGCGATTCTGGAACAACATGAAATTGAGTTGGAGAATCTTCCTGGAACGGCGAGGGGTTAACCCTACTGGGAGAGGCAATAAATTGCATGTTTGGCTTATTCGAGGGGTCGGAAGCCTTGGGCCATCTACTTTGGGAGTTCGTTTGGGAGGACGAGGCGACTGCAGGCTTGCTCATATCATCCTCCTGTATTGATTTCCTTCGAACAGGAGACTCAATTCGAGGAGAGTAGGCGGATGCTTTCAGAGAAAATTCTGGTTGAGTTTCCAGGGACCCACATTCATTATCTTCATCGTCTTCTGAATCAGCTATCATACGTCTCTTATGAATTTGTGACCCGGTAGCTGAACCAATCTCTTGTCCTATGTTGCTGCTATTCTTCTTTTGCGGAGGAGAGCTTGACTTTCGGCTCAGTGACGTTTGAGTAGGTGGCATTGTCTCAGAAGGAACTCGGCTTAGGGATTTGCGTTTCCTTGTTTCTGTTCGAATCCGAGTTTCAGTGACGGAATATTCCTCCTCCCCATACTCCATAGCAAATGCTACCATTTCCTCGTCATCACTTTGGCACCACTGTGCCGGTTCCTCAGGGTTATTTTCTGTTCGCGCCTGTGCAACGGTAGAATAGGGAGGGGGGGGGTCATCTAAAATGGCATCGATTGAAGTAAAATTACTAGGGGCCACAGCTTGAGACAGAGGTTCAGCTATATTTGTCTTGCCTCTTGGAGAGCGCGGATACACATTTAGATCAGCCTCGAACTCTTCACTTTTTCGTTTCTGTCCTTTCTTAGCGGGAATGGGGCTCGACGACAAAAGCCCATCAGAGTCTCCAGTCAAATCAATAGCATCGATATCTTCCCAAGTTGTGATTTGGCTTTTCGGAGTGCTAGAGACGAATACGTGAGTAGAGGGAACGGTATGTTGGCTCTTTGTTCGATTGGCCGAGCGAGCACTCCCCCCGCTAGCATAGTTATCTGCATGATAGATAAGCCCAGTTCTGCCAGTTTCTGTGGAAATTTTCGGGCCCTCACCACCGCTCGAAGCCGCAAGATAAGCGTTGGTTGAAGACGGACTTAATACATTCTTTGAATGCAGATGTACATTTTGAAGCATTAATCTTGGTTTTGCTGCAGAGCCAGGAGCGGCTCGCAGCCGGGCCATATCTTGGACAGTCCGGGCCGTATTGAGTTGTGGCTGTGACTCGGTAGTGGATGGTGGCGGTTGTGGAGCGGGAGATATTGGTCCAGTGGATGATGGTTGCACTTGTACTGCTTGAATATCATTGTCTCCAGTAGCCTCAGAGCCGGAGGCGGAGGCCTCTAGTATTGGATTGGAACTCAGCGGCGCCTCTGGAACGAAAGGTCGCGGGGGTGCGAATGGTGGAACGAAGGGCTTTTCGGTCAATAGCCACTCGAGGTGCTCGTTCAGGTTATTCCTCGTCATTAGAGTCGAGCATCATCGGTGCAGGTGTCCACATTGAGTCTCAAAGGAGCACTCTGCTCTTTCGTCGGTCGAGGTAGCGATGCGGGTTGAGAATAGCACTCGATGGCGACGTCGGCATCCAAGTCGCGTTTCTCGAAAACGCGCCAAGCCCAATTCCCACGTGATGTTCGGGAAATCAATTTCCTTCGCCGACAACCCCCCGTGCCCCGTTAACACTCATCTTTTCAAAGACAACGCTCTTAGGGTATGTAACCCCAGCGGTACCTTTTAAATATAATAGGCAATCCAATGCTGCAGCGTCTTCAAATTCATTGTTGATAATCTTTTTTCTAGACTTCACGATGTTCCAGGATCAGGACGAGATGAAAGGGTTATTAGCTACCATTGCGGAGCTTCATAATAGTCCCGAACCTAATTTTGTCTTGCCTAGCGCTAGTTGTTTAATACAAGCACGGGAGTGTTTGATCCAGACTCTCCCTGAAATTGGTCTGGGAGTGCCAAAAGTCACCAAGCATCTGATGGAAGAAATTGCACCAGGATTCAATGCTTCGAGTCGTTCTTCGAACTACTATGGCTTTGTTACAGGTGGATCCACAGAAGCTGCCACTCTTGCAGATAATTTGGTGACTGCATATGATCAAAATGTCCAGGTTCACCTACCCAAGGAAACAATTGCAACGGAAGTGGAAGATAGAGCTCTCTCACTATTATGTGAGCTTTTGAAGTTGGACCCAGCACAGTGGCAGCACCGAACTTTTACCACAGGTGCAACAGCTAGCAATATTATTGGTCTTGCGTGTGGGAGAGAATATGTGATTGCAGAGGCGGCCGCTACTCGGAATAGCTTCAACGTAAGCGTCGGTCAAGTCGGGCTCTTTGAAGCTATGCATCAGGCTGGTTTAGATGAGATCCAAATTTTAACCACAGTGCCACATTCATCCATTAGCAAAGCTGCTAGTTTGGTTGGCCTTGGACGTGCTTCTGTCAAGATCGTTGGAATGGAAGGCAGTCCCCATAAGTTTGATATGTCACTGCTGGAGAAAAATCTTCAGGTCCCAGGCACCGCTTCTATCATTGCCATTTCTTGCGGAGAGGTTAACTCGGGCCAATTTGCTACCTCTGGGATGGATGAGATGCGACAAATGAGGAAGTTATGTGATACTTATGGTGCTTGGATACATGTTGATGGAGGTGAGTAACTTGGGATATAAAGTGAATGCGGTGCCTTGACTTAATACTCCCATATGATATATTTCGTATTGGTCGCGTGCCTCCTTAATCCTGTAATCATTCTCTTACGCTAAGCTATACCGCACTAACGTAAAGAAGCATTCGGTATATTAGGAAGAACCCTAGACACTGCAAATTACGCTGAAATTACACGAGGTTGTGAAGGAATGGAACTAGTGGACTCCATCACGGGTGACGGTCATAAGTTGCTGAACGTGGTTTGTCCTTAGATCTAAATGCTTTATCAAAGTATCATTGACCTCTAAGACATCATTCAGCCTTATGACTGCGGTTTCTTCCTCAGTCGTCATAAGGACCTCGCCCAGAATGTCTTCCAAAATCCAAATGCGGCGTATCTAAACGCTGGACCGGCCGGCGACACCATACTCTCACCTCTAAATATCGGCATCGAGAACTCCCGCAGATTTCGTGCTCTACCGGTCTACGCAACACTGACAGCCTATGGTAGTGCTGGCTACCGTGAGATGCTCAAACGACAGATCAATCTAGCGCGCAGTATCGCAAGCTTCGTTCTATCCAGTTCAGACTATGAACTACTTCCTCAACTTTCTAAGCCTACGGAAGAAGTTCTAGCTACGATCTACATAATTGTTTTATTCGGGGCAAAAGACGAAGAATTAAATAAGAATCTCGTGCAAATGATCAATGCTACGTCTAAAGTTTACGTCTCCGGAACGGCATGGAACGGCAAGCCAGCTTGCCGGTTTGCCGTGTCGAACTGGAAAGTGGAGGTGGCAAGAGATCTCTCACTAATCAAAAACGTTCTTGAGTCAGTAGCGCAAGAGTGGAAGGCATCAAAAACCAAGTTTTGAAGAGAAGGTGAAGAGCTTTTGGTAATGGGCGAAAGTTCGAGAAGCCCAACTAGCTCTTATCCCGCATGATGACAGAACATTAATAAAAACTTTATAGAGGTTATGCAGGTGTCAGGCACGTAATCCTTTTGCACACGATATTTGCTATATCGGGAGAGGTATCTAGAGGACCCAAATGCACCAAGTTTCTGCCCTGCCCGCATAAGAGGCGTACAAACCCAGCCCGGTTATCTAATCGCATCATTGCAGACGGTTTTATTTGTGGTTTGTTCCAAAGTGCTCTAGGCACTCGTCTAAAACTCCCACGATTTAATAACAAATCATAGATAATCTTATGTTTAGTTCTGTACGCTCCTCTATCGCGGGCGGCAAGCACAAGCTACGAGCAGGCAGATTACACATCCTTACCAAGACATGCACAGCGCAGTCATGCAAGATGTTCATAGAAGCTGTGGCCATTGCAATCCTCTATCCGCATAATCATCGTCTTTGTGGGCGCTCCGCAGCCATAATGGTTACCTTACAAATCCAAGCACCATTCAAAAATCCTCGATCTTGTATACTTCATAAGCTGGCTCCTCATAAGGGTGTGCCCTAGGTACAGGTCAGCTTCGTCCTTCCACTTCCAAACCCTTGGTCACAAAGAAAAGAAACAAGAGTTAGCCATACTGACCCTTTCAATGCCTCCACTGCCTTCTCCGCACATTCCCTCCCCTGACACAGCGTCTCAACCCTAACCACTTCAAGCTCCTCTAGTTTCCCTACTTCCCCGATAGCAGGATTCGCCTCGCTACCAGGCCTGAATTGACCCGCCCCGCGGCTCATAAAGCAACATTCGGTATACCCGCCAGGTCCTGGATATCGGCCTGCGCCGGCAGCAAAGACGGCAGATTTGCAGGCCGAGAGATGTGTAGGTGGGACCGTGAAAACAAGTTTGAAGCGTGGGAGGGTCATAGTGGAGAGGTTTGGAACAAGCAGTGAGCAAGGGGCCAAGACAAAGATAGGCTTGAGGTATCCACAAAAGATTGTGATATTTGATGTTAGATGTTGATGGAAGTCATTGAAATCAATTTCATATGCAGCTGCCCAATTCGACGTCACGTGTGAGTTGGATATAGTGCATGGCTTGGCATGTCGAATTTACCCAGGTACAGACGTCTGAAGCTATTATTATCAGGTCATTAGGATTTCTAGATATCCAGATATTTTTGAATATAGTCACAGGGAGTGCTGGAGTTATCTATCCGCTCCCAAAAGCAGAAAAACTACTGCTTGATAGCCACTCCAATCGAGCTTAAATATGCACACCTTTTCTTTTGATCATCTGGCACCGTTTCCATAGCCGTTGCATTTGTCTGAAATAGTAGCCTCTGATATCCATCCAACGTCCATGCTCCCCACTCTGGAGTCCCTGGCAGTCTATGGGTGTTTGGGTTAAAGCTGCGAATAAAGCTCGTCCAGTACGCCTGCGCTACAGGCACAGTCGCCGAATTCGTAGTAGAATAGCTAGCTGGCGCTCCACCATTAACGTTCTCAGGTCCCCAGATGGCGCTGGTTTCGACCGTATGACTGACCCCGTAGCCGGCTGCCGCAGAGACCGGGTCGATAACGTTCCAGTGGTAGTTCCAGTTACAAGAGACGCTGTCACGTGCGTGGGCATTGGAAATGAAGATTCCTGGACAAATGTATCGCTGCTCGCCATATGCGTTGCTTACTTGGCGCCAGAACTTGCCTGAATTGGGGTACTGTTCTGCAACGGGGTAGAGTGAGTTGATGGTGCGCAGGTGCTCAAAAGTCAATGCGGGAAATTGACTTTGGAGGAAGGTATCGGATTGACCAATTGTGCTAGTATTTTTCGGGGTAAATATGGTACCTTCATTAGTATCGTCGCTAAATCAGCATTAGCTTTAGTTCTACGAAATAGTCATAAGAGTGAATATGCGAGCTATTTGCTAGCCCCTGCTTCGTGAAGTGTAATTCGGCAAAGTGTCTGAAAGCCTCTACAATGAAATATACAGAAGGGCTTTGTGACCACCTTATGTCTTGGATCCTCTTTCCGGAACACTATTTAGAGGACCTCCTTGACTTACCTTGGATAACCGGCCCCAAAAAGAACAAATGTATGCCTTAACGGCGCATGGGATAGTGGGTAGTAGATTACGAGAGCTTTGCATACCCGAAAATTGCAGGAAGATGCAAAAATTTCCCTTGCTCAAATGCTCTATACGTGTAGTCTTGTATCAAATCGTTGTCAATCACAGGATTGTACATAGCTATAGGGGCTACTTGAGCACCTGGGGAGGGGGTATTGAAATTGTTTTTCTGAAGAAACGTTACGTTCAAACTTCTCAAGCAGGCAAGGGTATCTTCTTCGTCAATGCAGCCTGTTCGGATAACTAAATTGTTGTACTGGTATTGGCTCTCTTCAACGTTTAGCATGGACGCGAATGATTGAGATTCTGCGGCTGTAGCATGGAAAAGACCGTCGTCTCGTCCTCCGTAAGCCGTTAGGTGGAGCGCAATAGATGCAGCACCTGCGCTATCGCCGCCCATGGTGACATGCTGTGGGTCTCCTCCGAACTGTGAACGTTGTTAGCCTCAGTTAGCTTCATGAATTTCATTAAATTCTCAAAAAGACTCAATTGTGAGAGTACAAAATCGAGACTTTCGGAGTAGAATCAAGACGAGTTATGGAGCTTGTTGCCATTTGCAATTTGAACACCGTGTTGGAGAGTGCTTTAGACCTTTGCGGCAGATACCAATTGGCCCAAGAACGCGTGTTGGGGGGTTTCTCAGGGATATTTATCAACTCTGCGTTTTGTGCTTGCAGAAAAGGACGAGGAGGCGAATCTCCGAAATCCCAGAGTTATAACTAGAGCATAGCATAGTGCACTAGTGAAATGATGGGCCCACATGTGACGACTTACTCTGCTAATATACTTCTGCATCCACTCCAACGCTTTCCTCTGGTCTTTCAATCCGTTATTCACACTACCGCCAGCTAGCACTTCCTTACTTGCCAAAAATCCATATGGACCAACTCGGTAATTGAAATTGACCACAACAATGTTCATTCCGCTAGCTTTTATCAAGCCGCTCCCGTTGTAGTTGGCATTCGAATTGGCATTGAACGCACCACCTTGAATAAAAAAGTATACCGGGAGCTTCGATTTGGATGTCGCGTTAGTTGGCGCATACACATCTAGGAACAAGCAGTCTTCAGAGGTGGTATTATCCATGGGGCTTGCGCCAGTGGCTAGACATAGTAGGCCATGCTGGATCGAAGGCCTATTAGTCCTGAAACATACGGATGAACTTGACTTAATACCTCATTGGCTAGCTGGATAGAGCTATCTGAAGGCGGATCCTGAGGTGCTTGGAACCGCAGAGCCCCAACTGGTGATGCAGCATATCGTATTCCTAACCATTGGGTGATCCCATTTAGCAGTGAGGTTCCTTGATATCGAGTGTAAGAAACATCAACGAGGGGATCAACCGCCTCGACCCGTTGCAGAGAGATTGCAACGGCAAAAAGAATTCTACAGAGCATTGGTTGTTAGCTGTTATTGATAAGAGATGAGCAGAGGAATGCGCAAGTCCACTGCGCGAAGGCAGGATTTTAAGTATTTTTTTTCAGGTTTACGGTAACTGACTCTAATCGCGCAAATATCGGAAGTTATGCCCGCTTGGTAATACGCATTCCTGCAGGTACACCAGGGCCAATATATCAACGACGTTTCCCCGCAATACGGCGGATGTTATGATGCGGATGAGGTCGATATATCCTGGCTACGTACGAACGAGGTTTAATGAGTTAAGTTGTGGCCGGCCGACCAGTAGTCTATTCTCCGGCGCAATATTTGACCGGTCAGTTGACCTTCCATTATTGAAGCCGCCGATCAGTATCCTCGGAATTAGGTGGTCGACACTACTAAACTCCGGCCATGACTTAACGCATCGAGTCTCGGAATGTCGTGCTCTGCCATAGGCTAAGAGCTATACTACAGTATAAACGGAACTTAACGAGGCGTAGCTAGGGCTATGAGGGCCCGGAAGAGACCAACAGAGGAACAACCGGTCGGCATCGTGGAGGATATTTTTCGAGAGCGTGTCAGAAAAGATGGTGATAGAAGCGGGGAACAGGAACCGGTGGAGGACAAAGACGCTAGGTAAGCATTGTAAGTTACTACGTAAAGAGGTCGAGCCAAGCCAGTTGCGGACGCTGGTGCACGCCACCAGATATCCCTGCCATCTTCTTAAGATAATGTCGTGCGATGTTTTGCTGTCTCTTGTCGCACCGGTCATACCTTCTTTGCTGAAGATAGAAATCCGGGCTGAGCTTTGGCTTTATCGAACAACTTCTTAGAGTTGGTTGTGGTTCTAGTCGCTATGCTTTTATTGTTCGTCTGGGAGCCATGCGATTTTTCCGGGCCACCCTGCGTTCTGCTATCCTCAACACGGACCCGCGATCTTCCCTTTCCCTGCTGTATTGGTATTGGAGGGCTGTGACTCTTCGGAAAGTTTGATGATGGAGGCAGTGCTCAGATGGCAGCCTCGTTCCAGGCCCTCAGAGGACCTCGGCTCGATAAGAAAGAATTGGTTAGTTCTTACGAGAGTAGCTGAAGGTCTCAGCCAGATCTAATTCACGAGTAGGCATGTTGGCACCAAGAGTGAAGATTCTTGTCTTCAGGCGTGCGCTCGCTGAAGACGGATGGCTTGCCTAACACTGCATGTGCGGCGATCAATCCCTGAGATCAAAGCTTGAGATCCAATGTCGTGAAACGGCTCAGCCGACGGTGCCATGCACCCTCTAATTCCCTCGACAAATCATCTGCGAGCTTTCGCATGCCGGCAACACGTCTGCTGACGGGCCGACGACAGGAACGTTGTGCCGAAGACGCAGTTAAAAGGGATGTCGACAGATGTGGCTTTCAGATCGCAGTCAGACTGAAAGGGGCATATGGCCCCCAAAATTCGGAGACAGGCACCGCCGTCATCACTTTGCTAGCCTCGTCGCTGCCCATACACTGGGGTAATTTGCGCAGAGGTAGCAGTGGGTGAGCATGGGGGTTCCAGAGTAGCGCGAAATCTTCCCAAAATAGAGGGCTGGTAAGCAGTCGACCATTGGCCAAGACGGCTAATTATCGTTTTGTAGCATGGTTACGCAGCAATGCAGCTCATGCCCAATATAATTTGACACCCATGGATCCTTCAAGGTGCGGCTCCCGCCCATCACCGTTGCACTATAGGACACGACAGGCAGTGGTGAACCAGGGACCGGATCCCTCAGAAAAGTCTAATGCTACCAGCCCGGTCAGCATCCACTGTTTTAATACCCAGCATGCCGGCCACTCTTGCTCGTGATACCCTGGGAGACTGGCCATCTCGTCTGAGTTCAGTCTTTGGATTTTTTTGGACTCCGCCTCGTTATGGAGGACTGAGTTGGATTATAATCCAGCAGTACTTTCGCTCAAGATCGCCATCTTCTTGAGATGGTTAGCACGTCCAGGAAACATGAAGTTCGTTATTTTCCTCGGATGGATCGCGCTCGCGCACGCGGCAGTGGGTAAGTGTATCTGCCTCGAGTTACTTATAACTAGATAAATATTGATATTTATCCTAGAGTCGTTTAACGCAACCAGTAATTCTACCACTCGTTCTTACTCCTCATCTCTATCCTCATCCGCCTCATCAACTACAAAGGATATTGGCCATTTCATTTTAAATGGCTTAGGGCAAACTGTCACCAGCTTGTCTTCGTCCTCGAGTAAACCTGCGTCGTCTTCGAGTGAACCTGCGTCGTCTTCGGGCGAACCTGCGGCATCTTCGAGTAAACTTGTGGCATCCTCGAGTAAACCTGCAGCGTCCTCGAGTCAATCTGTCGCAAGCTCTGGTAAATTTTCAACAACTATAAAGGTAGCCGCATCATCTACATATGCCTTTGTCAATGCGAGTATTACCTCTATGGGTTACTCTAGTGCTTCTACACCATTCTTGAACCAATCGACAATCACGAGCCAAGCGCCATACGTCAATCCTTGGGCAGGCAATTTTTCCGGATCTCTGCCTGCAAATGGAAACGGTAAGAACTCTCCCTACACTCAATGTTGGTACGCACAATTGGTTCAGGCTGGTGCTTCATGTTGGGGAAATGTACGAGGCACAATTCCGCGTCATCCTGTCATGCAATGCGCGCTTTAATACAAGCTTTCGAAGACTTTTAGAAGACGCGCATTAGACCCCACTCCCGGTCACCCACACCTGAATCCACAGCGCTTTCTCGTTTTCATGTTATATGCTAGGCTCATGCCCCGCACCCCAGTCCGTCAAACTCTAATCCGAGCACAGGTAGCCTGTATGCGTGGGAATGCCAGAACCAGTGGTATTCATACACCTCTATAAACACGGATTACCTTACTGCTACCGATTCATTGTACTATATGACGTCGACCATCCGGAGCGTTACAGTGACGATAATTTCAACCTACTATTCCACGGCATTTTACACTTTATGTGATGGTCACCCACGAGTTATCTCGTCAGTACCGACTGCAACTTCAACCACGCTCCTTCTCCCATCAACTACGACTATCCTAGTGGAAGGACTCTCGGTCGCATCGTTTCTGGACCCATCATGTACTATCAACTATATGGATTGTAGTGGCCTCTGGACTACTTACTGGTCGGCGTCCAGCGCATACGCTGCTTATTCATTTGAAGCGGCGAACACAGTGGTAACGTTGGGCCCGGGTGCTTCATATCTAGTAGTCAACGGAATCACAACAACCTACCCGGCGCCCGTGACGGCGATGCCCACGATCTCGATTGGAACTGAGGATGTACAGCCTTACTACGGCGGCGGTTGGACCTGGATCATTGTCACTACTCCGCCTCCAGGGGGTCTGTTCGTAGACGATGGATATACGCTCACTCCAGGAGGCGTTGTGACAATTCAACACGATGTCTCTACGACAGCTACGCCGTATAAACCTCACTGCAATACTGATGCGCCCACCTGCACACCCGGGACGCGCTGCATAATCGATGGCGATAGGGTCAGGCTATTCTATTTCCCTCCGCAGACGAACGTGAGTCGAGACATGTGTGCGACAGCTCCGGTTGGTGGTGGAATTACAAGTCGCCCCCCAACGAATCTAAGTAAGTATACTCAATTCTCTTTTATTATTGCCAATAAATAGGGTGTAAGTTGGGGCACAGCCTTTGCTATGGTGTGTTTCTTGGGAAACGCTCTTGAAGAACTTTATAGTATCGCACAAGGCATTTCACGGGTTTTGGCTTATCTACTAAACTGTGGAGTCAATTGATCCATATCACTTCTTTAGGGACTGTTGGTAACGTAGTTAAAATGCGAAGGCCACCACCAGACCTTGTCTCGATGGCATAAGAGACATGCCAGATCTCTACCATAACATTCATTTGAGAAAACGCTAACATTTATATCATATAGCTTGGACACCAATTACGACGGGGCCATACACGGTTCTACCAGGAAATACAACGTGGTACTCTGGGAACATCTACATCTCTCTAGAACGCATTCACGCCTATTGTAACTGGTCGAGCATTGAAGTAGATGTGGGTGGCGATCATACCGGCGAAATTCTGACGCTTGCTCCTTCAGAAGTCTACAGTCAGCGGGCCTACCCAATCACCACTGGGTCACACTCAGGGATGTTCGACTTTGAAAACTATCCGTACTCTTTCAACTTGGCAGATCTGTCGTCTCCTTACCCGTGGAGCGCTTGGGATGCTTCACCTGAATGTGTAGAGGATCGTTGCTCCATCATTAACGGGAGCTACAACCCATGGCTTGCAGTGCCCGACGCAATCCGCAGGTTAGATCCGAGATGGGCAACATGCGATCTTAGTTTATATGGGCTGTATGATCCGCCGGTAGCAGTATCCTCGGTGGGAAATATATTCGCTACATCGGCATTCGTTCCTCAATCAACACCAGCAACCCCTCCTCAAGGGCCGCAATCCATAGTGTCGCCGACTAACACGCCGCCAAAACCAAAACCTACATCGATTGGACCCGAAGGAGGCTTTTCAGCGCAGCCTTCTCTTGGAGGTGGTACTCCTGCAAATACAGCCCAATCGGCTGACCCCAAGACAAGCGATGATCCGGGCATTCCACCGCAAACGGGTGGCGGTAATGGAGGCAACCCAGGCCTAACAACAATCGCAACTGTCGGGAGTCAGCCAGTGGTGGTCAACCCCTCGGATCCAGGTGGTGTGGTTGTTGGCGGATCTACCCTCAAGCCAGGCTCTCCTGGTACGGTCATCGGCGGCACTACTGTATCTGTCGTCGACCCTAGCCATGTTGTAATTGGAGGACCTGGTGGCTCTACAGTGGCCATTCCAGGGCCAGCACAAACACCGGTTGCAACCGTTGGTGGCTTGCCTGTAGTAACGGACCCGGCAAGCCCTGGCACGATAGTTGTTGGAGGACAAACGCTCTCTGCTGGAGGCACTGGAACGGTTATTGGCGGTACCAGTGTATCCGTCCTCGATCCCAGTCATATTATTATCGGAGGGCCTGGTGGTTCTACAGTGGCCATTCCAGGACCAACGCAGACACCGATTGCGACGGTTGGTGGCTTGCCTGTGATAACCGACCCCGCGAGTCCCGGCACAATAGTCGTAGGAGGACAGACGCTCTCCGCCGGAGGCCCTGGAACCCTCATCAGCGGCACCAGTGTATCCGTCCTCGATCCTAGCCATATTATCATCGGAGGGCCTGGTGGCTCGACAGTGGCCATCCCGGGAGCAGCACAAACACCAATTGCGACGGTTGGTGGTTTGCCTGTAATAACAGACCCTGCGAATCCCGGCACAATAGTTGTAGGAGGACACACTCTTTCTGCCGGAGGCACCGGAACCGTCATCGACGGCACAACACTCAGCGTCCTCGACCCAAGCCAAATCGTCGTCGGTGGGCCCGGCGGGACCTCCACTATCGCGATTCCCACCGCAGCACCAAGCTCCGGTGTTGTTATCACGGCTCCAAACGGCCAAGTCATGACGGCGACCAATGCCGGCGGAAGCGTCGTGGTCGGCGGAGCGACTCTGCACCCAGGAGACCCCGCCGTGACGCTGTCAAACGGGCTCGTGGTATCGGACGCCACGAGCGGGCTGGTCATCGGCGGGAGCTCGACGCTGCTGTTCTCGTCGCTCGCGCCCGCGCCCACGTCCGGGGTCGTCGTGACGCTCGGCGGCCAGGTCTACACGTTCACTGAGGCGGGCGGCAGCGTGGTCATCGGGTCGCTGACGCTCTCGCCTGGCGGGCCGGCGTACACGATTTCGGGTGTCGTGGTCAGCGATGCTACGACGGGGCTGGTGGTCGGGTCGACGACGCTGCCGTTCTCGACGCTGCCTGGAGCTACGGCAACGGGGCCGTTGCAGTATCAAGGCTCGGCGGCTGGGAAGGGAGTAATGGGGTCTATGGTGTTGGTTGTGGCGTTTATAGCGGTGCTGGTGTGTATATAGCGCCATGATGCGTATGGATAGCGCCGAGACGCAATAATCTAATGTACAGATGATAATGTGGGGATAGGAGCATGAATGCAATGCATCATTTCATTACCAAAGAGTACATCTCGGTCCAATGCTTTGTCCGAGCTAGCCATTGCTGCCCAACTTGTGGTCACGGTGAAGGTCTGAAGTCTTCCATGTGGTGAGCACGCCCTCGACAGAGATGGTGTAGGCGTTGGGAAGGCGTCTGCACAAGCTCCAGCTCGTTCCAGCCAAAGCAGCGGACTCCACAATTCCGAGGGAGTCTGCCACGTCCGAAAGCCACCGAGGCAAAGGTGTAGTGGATGCAGTAGTCCCGCTGACCCTTTCAGGTCAATCAATAATCCCACGATCCCACTTCCAAGCCTCTGACTACGCAGCGTCTAGGCCTAGCCGGCATGATCGCTCGATGGTAGTGAGCTTCATGTGACAGGACAGAGTTGCCAAAACCAGATGGGCATGAAAGTTTGGAGCCATAAGCAGTCTGAAACCTGGCATTCCGGCTTTGCCATAAACTAAAAAGCACCAGACTGCGCCAGAAGCGGATGGTCGCACCGCCCCACGCAGGCCAGGGCGGGGGTTGTGGCGTCAGCCCTATGACGTCATTTCCGTACCCCATAATCTGCGCATCAGTTCCTGAGTGGCTTTCACCGCCACCCCGGGACCATCCAGCCAATGACGAGACAGTAATGGAGTGGAACGGCTGTCTAGCCAATGACGAGACAGTAATGGTGTGGGACGGTTGTCTAACTTCTAGGACGCTCTGGAAACACTATGACGACAATACTACGTCTGCGTCCCCATGACCCTTGGAATGCCTTTAGCCTTGCAACGGCAAGTTTTGCCTGGTGAAGTCGCTGGATGCGGAAAGCATGACCTATGACGTATCGCAAAAAAATTAATACAAAAGGACCTGTCCTTCAGTCAATTGTCTTCTTTCTCCATCAGCAAACAACAGGCCTCTTCTACAACACTACCACTTCAATCAAAACACTCAACCAAACCCACTTTTCAATTCAATCAATCAATCAACATGTCTGACGCAGGACGCAAGGATTTCTCGACCAGTATGTCTATACCAATTCTCAGCTGGCTTTGACCTGAAGGCTAACAACAGCAACAGAGATGAAGGAGGAGATCACTCCCGACTCATCGAAGTCTACCCAGCAGAAGGTGAAGGAGACCTTCACTGACACCGGTGACAAGCTCGCTCGGTACGCATTTCCAATTCCCTCGTCATCCATTCCAACAACTAACAGAGTCTCCAGTGGTGCCCAGCCCGATTCGGAAAAGTCCACCGGCCAGGAGGTCAGCGACAAGTTCGGCCGCTCCAAGGACGAGCACGTCCACGGTGGCTCAAGCGAGAGCATCATGGACAAGACAAAGAACGCTCTCGGTCTCGGTGACAAGCACTAGTTCGACGATGGAGTTTCATGAGGTCATGATCGTTGGGGCTTGACTGGATTGGAAAGGCCTTTTTCCTTTATTATGATACCAACGTGCCCTAATCATCACGGCATGAGAATGAACTGAGCTCTTATTCATACTCAAGCTTGGATCTGGTTGTGACTGATGTGATTGTGACTGATTGTGATTGTGAAATTACTTACAACGGCCTAAAGCTTGCCACTAAGACTATAGTTTATGCGAACCCATGGCTTATACAATTCTAGTGAAAGTGTATTGCAATGCTGATTTGCTCATATGTTTGCTTGGGCAGTATCCTAACCGTTCCGTCAAGTTACTGCATGTGAAGGTCCATGTTGAGGGTTGCACAGAGCAGAGGCAGCTCTTCCATAACTTTTATGGGGGGTAAACCCCCAAACCCCCGGGCTCGCTGCGCTCGAGAAGAGGCGATACTTGTAGCAAGGGAGATGGTCAATCGAGCGAAGCGAGCACGGGGGTTTGGGGGTTTACCCCCATGTAGAGAAAAGAGAAGATTATCATAGTTGTGATCAGAAAGCGGCAAGAGACTGTATTTATTGATGCACAACTTAACTTCCCAATCTAAAACTGCCACAGGCACAGCAATTGCCAAGGGGTGTTCTGCGCTTTAGGCACGAGAACAGCAGCTGTAAAACAGTTTGCGCATTCGCTGGCAGAGCCATCCTCGCGAGCCTGGCGCTGGCCATACCCGCCAAGATCAATTATTGATCGAGGGATCAGCCCAGACCGCTGTTGACTGGACAATACGACTCCTGCGAGTCATTGTGATTCATTAAACGCGAGTTGCAACCAGGCCCGGGAAGGCTCTCGCTGCGATTGCAAGCTCTTGGCTTTCCTTTTCAACACGTCGCGACGAGGCTGGACCCTTTGTTGAAGGCGTGGAGAGCGCGCATTCGAGCGCCTATTAGCAGTGGTCTGCGGCTGCGAGGCGCGAACGCCACCTTTTGGTGCCTCGTGCAGCGGATGGCAGATTCAAAGATCCGAAAATCTCAACTGGCGCGCTGTGATTGGCCAATGTTAGAGCCCGAGCGGGATGACGTTGCAGATTGTCGCGTTGCGAAGCGTTGCCGGGTTAGCGAGCGTGTTTTGTATGGTCCCGAGAGACCCAACCTCCAGATTTCCAGCCACCAGCACCGCCAGCCTCACCAATTTTCCAACCATCAATTACTACCACCAGCCGCTACTGCTGAAGGGAAGTATTCTATCTGACCAAAACACTCTCTCCTCCACCCACCGCTTTCTACACAAGAATTGTAATTCTGACCAGCGAAAGTCCCAGTTGTTGATTCCGACCGAAGCTCCGCAAGTACATCGGCCTCGACCCTCAACCACACCATCTTAATACCAATTGAGCACCGTCGAGCCTCGAAACAGGCACACTAGTCTTCCGATCAACAGCTCGAATATTGCAATCCTCCGTCCCACACATTCTTTTCTCCCAATCGAGTTCGGTGCCGCCGAAACAAAGCGACTGCATTCCTCCCCTTGACATTCTCCCGGCCCTTCGGGAGCCGCTGGAGAACAGAGAAGCAGAGCCCATAGCGGCAGGGGAGAGACGCGGCGCACAGAATGGCGAATCTACGGTTCGCAGTTAGCATGCAACGTGGGTTTTCCATCTCCTATTCCCCGGAACGGATCGAAAATGGAAGACTAACGGCGACACAGGGCTAATACCGTTTCTGGGCTATCACCATGTTCTTATGATACTCATAGCAGTAGCCATAATCTTACTATGTAGGACCCGCCTGATTGCCACGCAAAACAGTCCCTCGCTAATAATTTTCCAGCACTTCTCCTGGCAGGCTGCTCATCCACATCACCCCTAATCCCCGGCATCTTCCTCATCTCCATGTTCTACCAGCACTACACACCGGCCTACGACACCTCGCAAGTAGACCCGGGCGTCACAGCCGCGATTGCCAACATTGTGGGCCAAGCCCAGCTCGCCGTACGGGTGGGCTACTTCGGCATCTGCGTCAGCCCGGACGGCGGCGGGTGGCTTTGCAGTAACAACGCGACGGCGCTGGCGGAGCAGGTTAGCGTGGATCAGGATCCGCTGAATCTGATCTGGGTCGCGAGCACGTTCAAGGACAGCATCATTTTCCCTTACTTGCTGTAAGTGTTCACTAATCCCCGGTCTGCCGGAAACCCAACCCCCCCTCCCCACCCTCC